>JAATLQ010033949.1:0-20169 GCA_013421005.1 Heliconius erato x Heliconius himera | reverse complement strand
TACACAGGGATATGTTTAATAAATGAAGTCAATTTAGGTGAAAACATCTAAAAAAACCTGAAAAAATCAAACAGAACTCGTAAAATTAATATTATCTAAATATTTTTTTAGGATATCAAATAACAAGTAACTACCATTGAACAAAAAAAGAATCACGAAAATCGAATCAATTGTTTATAAGTACAAAGTATTATGACATTTACACCGTCCAAGTTAACAGAAATTCTCATAAAAAAAAAGCTAGGCCAAGCTGAATAAAACTTTTATGGGACCAAATGGCAATTATTACGTATCGAACAAAAAAAAAATCACGTAACTTCTCCTTTTTGAAGCCAGTAAGAAGGCTAGACCCTATGGACGATATAAATTATTAATATAATAAAATGTAATTTTTCCATATTATATATTACTGCAGTTTTATAATTTTCGACAAATATTGTGGTCGCATTTCGTCTAAATAGAAACAAATTAAAACCAATCGAATGTAAACCACATTGAATTAAAGCTTTTCATTTGGTTTCAATTTGTGCTTGATGAAAATTACTTTTGCTACATACTTTTGGTCTACATAGCTTGGTTAAGCAAAATGCGGTAAAGTTCCTCAATGTAACACACAATGATACTGAAAAGTATGCTTAAATGTGATGTATACCTTCTTTACACCTGCAATACGCAGAAAGGAATTCTTACTCTAAATTATAAATTCTGTTTCAATTGATTATAAAGAATTTAAAAATATATTAAAATAATTTTATTTAACATAATTTTCTATCTTGGTTAGTAGTTTAATATTATATTATGCTTAAGTACTACTACATGTAATCGCTTATGAAATTTTAACGACCATGATTTTGAATTTTCTGGAATAGTTTTATTTATTTTTATAATTAATATGATAAAAATGCACTGTACTTTTTCTATGTAGATTTATACAATCTTATGAATCATTAATATAAATAAAATTATAAAATTTGTCAATTTGACGTATAACTTTGAATGTTATTGTATTGAAAAGAGCCACCGAAAATTTCAATACTTACACTTTAAACTATACTAAAACTTAACTAAAGTTTCACGCTGTATCGCTAGCGGCATAGTTAGAGAGAATGGAGCGCCAAACGCTACTCTCTCTGCATATCTCTTTTGCCTCGTCCACTGTCATCAACCTCTTCATACATGCCCTTCGGGGTCCTCATGCTTTTAACGTGTGTTTTCGAAGGTCAACCGAGGTCTCTCTTACACTTTTCCGTTATAAAGCTTTTTTGCCCTTATTTCATCACTCATTGGTTCGACGTGTCCAAACCAGCTGAGTACTTTCTTCTGTGACCATGACATCCTCGCTAGTACCTGCCATTCTGTGTATCTCTTCATTGCGGATTCGATCAGCTAAGCTGACTCCTTATATCCTACGAAGAGATTGCATCTCCACAGGATTCATCTTTCTTTCATTCTTCTTCCCACGTTTCTCATATCTTCCATCTCTACTGAACATACTTCTCAAAGGCAAAGGCTGCTTAAATTTTATGATAAAAAATGATCTATTGTCATTATTTTAATCTTCAGCTTAAGTTTTCACGACCATTTAGTTTAATACTATATATCCCTATTTGTAATGTTTATATGATAAAACAAAATGATAATGACAAGATTTGTATAGGAAATATCATTTGTATGTAAAATGTCCATAGCAAATCATAGCCACTCTAGTGTAGTGAATGGAAGTTATAAGACGATAACTTCGAAGCCGTCATGCCGTAGTAAATTTCAGAAACCACATGTTGTATAATTTATGACATCTTTACGACATTATCATTAAAATGTTTGTAAATCATCTTGTATGTAGTATATGTGTATTATAATATAGTAATGATAAATTTAATAATAACTTTTATAAACAGTTTAGTACGAAGTCATTTTGTTAGTGCAAACCAGAAGGACATTTAATTTTTAATATATTAAAAATATTTTTTATAAAAGTAGAAGACATCATGATATTGGTATTACGTCTTCTTTTTTGAAATTAGTATATATTTTATTACACTATTATTACCTCTGCGTAAAAAAGACTTCAATAAAAATATATGTACGTATGTATGTAAATTTACAAAGTATTCAAAATTCCATTCAAAGTTAAATTCCATAGGACGTATTATTATGTCCTCTTTAGCTACTTTCATAGTATTATTACTATGAAAGTAGGTAAAGTAAGCAACGTGAGCCGTTTTTATGTTAGTTAAGAATCTATTTTTAGTAACTGCGAAAGCTGCTGAGCTAAATCTATGCTTTAATCTATTAATATGAGGTCCTTGCTTTTATTTGGAGTCAATGACAACTAACAATATTAATTTATGATAAATATGATGAAAACAAGGAAGTATCCTCTGTAAACAATACACGCACATGGTCCTTTGCATGGTTCAATGGTAAATAATTCATTTGTATCAAAAAGAGGAAGGACCACATATAGACCCCTGTGGAACCCGCATGCTTATTAGTTACTCAGGAGATGTCTTGTCATCCACATTAACTCTCCGAAACCTGTTAACAATTTAAGAGGCCATAAGGTTGAGTGTACATCCTTCTATGCCATAGTGGTTGAGTATTGTACACAACAAAATGTCTTGGATAAGTCACATAACGTGCCAAGAACATCCTACTAATCTTTACCTGAGCATGCAAAATATTCGCACATTTTTTAAAATATTTTGGTACAAAATTATAACTCTCTATTATATATTTAAAGAACTATTTGCCGTGATAAATAACATACTTTTAACGAAAACATTTTAGATGGTGTCGTTTGTTTAGAACAGGAGACGTAAATGGTTTAAAATATATAATATATATTTTTAAATTTTACTTAATGAGGATACTGCAGATATAGATCGAAAATTATTGGTATAGATGTAGGTACTACCCGACTTAAATATAGGTATGACTTTACAAAATTTGACTAGATCAGTAAACATATTACCCATATCTTTAAAATTATATCTTTACACACTTCTTCATTTCTTTTATAAAATTTGTTTTAAAAAATCTTATTTAACATTGCAAACGAAAGCAGCGAGTTGTTTTTTTAAATTTTCCTATGACATTAGAGGCTTATCTACTTTTGAATCTACATAATATGCGAAACCCTATGGAAATGTGTGACTCGTAGCAGGTCCGTCTAATATGAGTACCTAACTAATTAAGAAACAATTGGCTTGCTCCAAAATCCATTTATCAGGTCATTAATTATACAAAGCCAAACAATATATAGATACCACAAATACACGTCATAAGTGTAATAGCACAATAAAATCAATAAATAAGTCCAGATATCGACTAGGAAACCCTTTTTGCTGATAATCCACTTTGGTACATGAGTAAGCCCCCTTGAGGGATTATGACGTTCAGGACTTACCGACCCCTACCACCGTGTAACTGAATTATTTCAGAGTGTACGTGGTTATTGCTTAATTAATACGAAGTTGGTATATATATTTATTTAGCTTCACGCTGTGTCCGCCGTTTACTGGTGGTTTTGCGTGTTAAATGGCAGAAATTGACGTTGAATGGAACGGAACGGACATGAAAATATTAAATATTTCATTTCGACTAGGAATAAAACCTACAACTTCTCGCGTTTACAGTCGCAGGCTCATAATATGTATTTAACTCTAGGTTCTAAACTATCTATAATACAATACGGAAAAATAACGATTGGAAAACAATGTTTGCGTCGTTCTTGTGCGCACAACTTCACTCTATATACTTTTAATATTTTTGTTTATAAGGCGTCTTGCGTTTTCATCGATGTTGGGCATAATGTTGTCGCTAGAAGAATAGTTAATTCTAGGATTTAAAAAATTAAAAACAAAAACTTCTTTGTTATTTTACTTTATGTCCACCCTAGGATTAGATTAAAACCTTAACCATGCAATATAGACTATAATATACCTAGTACAATGCTCTCAACTTTTTTCACAACAGCACTTATTTTGTAACCATACGCAAACATTCTGAAGACACTGAAAATATTTTTGCATTTAATAAATGGCTAAGAAGCCACGAAGCAGCATACTTTTGTTTTTATTTTTATTTTCTTACAAAGCGAATAAAAACGTGGCAGTTATATTGAAATATTATACACGTTGTTCGGAGACGTGAGTCTGCAATGGCCTTATTTAATACTTTTCGAAACCGGAAGCTGGGGAACTATTTGAATTTTTATTCATTTGTAACATTTGTGTAATAATATTCTATCTATGTATTCTCATTATCTGTATTAGAACATTGTGTTAATGCGAGTTATAAATGTTTTTAAACAATTTAATTTTCCTTTTTTCATGTCAATAATTTAAATATCTATTAATATTATTTCTCCAGCATTACATAACATAGATATCAATAAAATATACATTCAGTTACATGTTTATTAAACACGCACCAAAATATTTTGTGTTCTTATGTTTATATATTTAAGAACACATAAATATTTATAATTTAAGCCCTTTAGTAGAAATTAAATCCACCATCTTTCCATTTTAGCCAGTAGCTAAAGCACGATAGTGTCACTTGATTATTTTGTCTTTTTATATATTAGGAATATTAAAAATATATAGAGTCAAGCTGTGCGCACAAGAACGACGCGAACATATTTTTCCAAACATTATTTTTACGTATTGTAGTAATTTTGCGATAGTTTAGAACCTAGAGTTAAATACATATTATGAGCCTGCGACTGTAAACGCGAGAAGTTGTGGGTTCTATTCCTAGTCGAGTAAATGAAATATTTAACACGCAAAACCACCAGAAAACGGCGGATACAGCGTCAAGCTAAATAAATATATATATACCAACTTCGTATTAATTAAGCAATAGCCACGTACACTCTGAAATAATTCAGTTACACGGTGGTAGGGGTCGGTAAGTCCTGAACGTCATAATCCCTCAAGGGGGCTTACTCATGTACCAAAGTGGATTATCAGCAAAAAGGGTTTTCTAGTCGATATCTGGACTCATTTATTGATTTTATTGTGCTATTACACTTATAACGTGTATTTGTGGTATTTATATATTGTTTGGCTTTGTATAATTAATGACCTAATAAATGGATTTTGGAGCAAGACAATAGTTTCTTAATTAGTTAGGTATTCATATTACAAGGCGGATCTGTTACGAGTCACACATTTCCATAGGGGTTCGTATATTATGTAGATTTAAAAGTAGATATACCTCTAATGTCATAGAACGAAAAATTTAAAAAAACTAATTTCATACTCGTCCGCCCGCACAATTATTATAAAAATAATAAATAAAGACGTTATGAGCAGTGTCAATGTCGATGAATTTTATTTAGATTTTAATTTTTCTACAAGTGAAACTAACCTATTCTTACATGATGGCTTACGAAACATACCTAGTTCGTCCATCTTAGAACCTCGTTAACTTTGTCGTCCAGTACCATATAAACTATAAAGCGATGATGTACATAAAATGTAACTATAATAGGAATATAACAAGCGAGGCAAATTCCACTTTAGTATTTCGATTAGAGACACATATTTTGACTATTTTTATGATTACTTTTAAATTTGTCTCAGTCAAACACAGTGCTTGTAATATATATATATTACAAGCACAATTATATATATATATATATATATATATATATATATATATATATATATATATATATATATATATATATATATATATATATAAGGGGACGCAAGTCATTGAGTTCAAATTTAGTAAATTTACGCACTAATGGCTACGCTGACTTAATAAAGTGTCGGGTAATTAATTGTATCCTCAGTTTATTATTATTTAAAATACTATATACCTAGAAGACGAAAAGGATGTGTAGGCAATTTTATTAAATAATATTCGTTCGTTCGTTCTTTCAATACATTTACATAATTGTAAAGTTAAATTTCCAAATACAGTACCTAAATTATATTTTATATAATATTGTATGAATGTTATTTTCATACGGGCCGCCTCGTAGTTTCGCCAAGATTCACTATAAAAGCTGTATAAATTTGAAAGTTACGTTTGCTTTATTTAACAAGTTATTACAAGTGGGGTGACTAAGGCGAACTTTGCATTTATTCAACTTTGTACGCCATGCAATTTAAAGTGACTTCGTTAACTAGATTTCCTTTCCACAATAGTTTAAAATTTTAAAACCGAAACCAAGAACTTGTCTGTATTAATTACATACTTGATTCTTTTAAATTGCCCTGAACCACTTTAGTTAAGAAATTCCTAAAAAAATTCAATGTGTAAACATGTATAATTAAAAAAAAGCAATGAAAAGAGGTTGAGACATTAATAATAAGAAAAACATGAAAATTGTACAAATGTATAAAAATAAATAGAATGTTAAGCTCCGAGTGGGATTAAAATGTAAAGTAAATGAGTGCGAGTGAATGAGCCGAACGAAATTAGGTCACAAGCGCTTAGCTACTTTGTATGTATATTTTCTGCTCTGCTAATTATAAATGTTAAAAAAAATAAACACTAACAACAGCATAATAACACTTTAAGCACAGCCATAGATAAATATAAATAGTTACTATAAATATATATATATATATATATATATATATATATACCAAATAATACGATAAACTTCATGTTAAAATTGTGGAAGTATTCATGTGTCATTTCAGGTTCAAATTTAATTTTGAATAATTTTTAAATGAAACAAATTAGCAAAAACATATAAGACCTTTTTTGTAGATCGTTTAATTTCCTACAAGAATATACTCGTATATTGGTTTTATACCGATACTATTAGTTTAATCGTAACAAAATTTCAAATGAAAAATGTACAACATTTTCCTTGTTATTTATATGAGAAATCGAAAATCGCTATGAGATACCTCTTCACATAAAAGCGAAGAGCTGCTCTTTTAACAGACCTATTTTTTCGGTGTCAATAAAAAAAATTTTTTGGCCCACCCTAATATATATACAATATGCCTATAGGTCTATGCTTAAGAGTGATTGAGGGTAGGCTCGATTGATGGGTCAATGGTGACCACCATGGGTAGGGGGCATCGGTACCTATCCATTTCACCCCTTTGTATGTTCAGCGATTTTCAGTGGTTTAGCAGATATTTAGGAATTTGTAATATTTTAGGCAAGGCATATTCTTAAAGAAAATTGGCAAATACAATCTGACTATTGGGTTTGCACTTGTGATTTTTAGGGTTGGGTACCTCTTAAGGAAAAAAGGAATCCTTATAAGATCATTTTGTTGTCCGTCTGTCAAGACGATTTATCTGAAGACCGCGTGGAGATATTAAATTGAAATTAATATCAAATATTCAGGTCTACAGTCTCGTACTCCAAAATGAACACAATTTAAAAGGTAAAACCGGAACGGTTTTACCTTTTAAAGTACGATATCCATAAAGGGAAATTAAAATCAATATATACATAATATAGTGCGCTAGTAACAATGAATATGTAATTATAGTTGAATATTGTTATATCCAATATATTTAGATGGATGACTTAACACATTGAACATTAATGGGACGGGAAACTGTGATTTGTATTTAATTTTATATGTGATATATGACAAAATAATTTGTTATTTAGATGATGATAAAAATAAATTACTTATAGTCATCACTCATAAGTCCGTTTTATTCGACTCTATCATAATCAATACTTAATTTATGTTATTTACTAATATTAATATTGAGTGTGACATTGAATTCCGCCACTTTATACGCAATGGCCCGAAAAAATCGGCGGAAACAGGGGAACGGAATGTCTCAATACTAGGTTCCCCTCTGATAAAAGTGTAATGGATTGGTAATGTTCCAAAAGGAAATAATTTTCTAATCGAAAATTTATATAGTGTAAACAATTCGTATACTTTACTCGACACCACTTATCAATAATTCATACATAAATAATTTTATTATAATTCACATACTTACTGAATGAATAATTTATTCACAGCATATTAAACGCAACGCTAGAAGCGTCCAATACGCTGTGAAGGCTATAATAGCATCGGTAGTGTAACTTCGAACCACATGGAAGAACTATTAACTACGAATAAGCTTGGCGTGAGTTCAACTACATAAAATTGAACATATTTTGAATGTTCTAAATTTGTAAAGGCTAACCAGAAATACGTGCAGATAAAGCCGCTATCAGCATTTTCAACACTAACTATTTCTTTTTAATAAAAGTTTTTTCGCATTTTTTTAATAAATCTTTTTTAGCTTCGTGCTGTATCCCGCACATAGAGCAAGTAGAGGGAATCTGGAAACCTAGTTTAAGATACTCCACACTGCACACTCCACACTGTTCCTATAAAGAAACTTCGATTCTCCACTTTCCGCATAATTCTGGAGGCATTGAGGCAGTGAGGCAGAATTCAATGCAGCGCTTTGTCTGCTTACCAGAGCGAGGCAAATGAAAATATTCCAGAAATTAGGATGTTTTTGTATTTGTTTGACCGATGTATGATAAGCCACAATCACAAACTAGTTTGCTTACACTAGCACTCTGTAAAGGAATATTACTTTCTTGTTAGGCTTGGATATGTTTTTTATGGTAGCTCTTCTTAATATGTTGCCAATCCTGTCTGTAACCCCCTTCACATATAGTAGAAGTGCGGCTGTTTCTCTACTGTGACAACGCTGGCGGGGAACTGGCAGTTTGTTCTGATGGAGGGCATTCTTCACCTGACGAACCTCGTCCCCCTAGGAGTTCAGTGTCGCAGAAGTGGTGGGCTCTCTGAAACAAAGATTTGCCAACGATAAAGAACTGCGTAGGGTGGTGGTGAGATTCACCATTGAGGTATCTATTGACGTGCGTGGGTTTCCTATATACTGTGTGGCCTATTGTGCTATTGGGATTTCTTATGACTAAAACACCAAGGAAAGCTAAGGAATTATTTTGTAATTCTATTGTGAATTTAATATTATCATTAATAGAATTGAGGTAGTTTAGGTATATATAAATATTGTCCGTAGGTAAAATTTTAAAAGTGTCATCTACGTACCGCTTATATATCGTAGACAGACAGGGTGCAGAGCTAAGAACCATCTCCTCAAAGTCCCCCATGTATATATCTGCTATTACCAGGGACATAAGCAAACCTATTTGTAGATAGAATTCTTTATTGAACATTAGATATCCAGATATGAGGCAATGCTCTAAAAGTTCAAGATATTCTAAAGGCATATTGTTATCCTCTGGCTTCCTCTTGACAACCCTGATGCATTCCTTAATGGGTATACTGGTTAATAGCGGTTAACAGCAGCTTATACGACAAAATATCGATTTGGCTGACTATTGGTCGAAGAGGTACATCTTTTTTGTGTATTTTTGGTAACCCATACCACTTTGAAGGTTTTCTATAAAATCTAAATTTAAATAATATCTATAGAATAATAACTTACAGTATTTTGCAGCTGTTGCACTGTGCTAACCCAGACTGTTTTGCCCGTGTACGTAACGTTACATTTCTTGAATATTGAAAAATATTTAAAATTATAATTTTGCCCGCTCGAGGGTTATTTGTGATGGGGCGTTTAAGATACCCCTGACTACATAAGATGATTCTGGTGAAAAATTCTATTCAGAAGACATTTTGTGTAAAATATTTTTGTAATGTGGTGTGGTATGTGTGGTGGTCCAGTTAGATGATGTGCAGCATTACGATCCCCTAAAAATGACTGTCAAAATTTATTTTTTTAGGCCAAAATACGTGCAAATGTAATTCAAAATAATGGAAGCATAAAACACAAGAAACAAATTACATTATACTTGATTTGTGAAAATTTACAATTATATACAGGTACAGTTTACTGTACAGTAATTGTTTACATCCGGAACGTTCACTTGTCTTTGTTTAGGCCGAAATGTATATTCACCTCATTGAGCAAACACTTCTATTATTCCATTCATTTCAACATCGCATGTTCCAAATAATATTAGTACATTATGGACACAATTTCTTTTCGCAGTTTATTTTAAAAATCTATGTTGAAACTGACTAATTATTTTAATAAAAAACTATTTATTTCGAAGTTCAAATAATTAAAATTTCGATACGCAGCAAAATAACCTCAAAATGGCGTCTCTTCCCTCTCCACCGTGCCCAATGCTTCACTGTTCTGTTCTAATGATTCTTTAGCTAATCAGTGGCATCATTTTATCTTAGATGTAGAGTATGGATATGAAACTACAAGGCCAAATTTATTCTCCAATTTTGTTATCTTTACATTTTTTGGATTGCCCCCGTATGTTAGCAAATTTATAGACGTATTCACGTCAAAATGCAATTAATATGTTTGTAATGTAGGACTTTGTGTCAAAATGTATCTATACCACAGATATATATATAGAGAAATATTTTTACATATTTATAAATAATATGTAAAATCTTTTATCAATCTGTTCAAAAAACTCAAATACAGTTAAAAGATGCATAACACGTTAAAAAATATAGTGCATAGTCAACAAGGCAGCGAAAATTTGTTATTCTTTTTACGAGGATTGCCTTCTTTTAAAGCGCTTGATTCAGGATCTTTCTTAAGCTTATGCTTTTCTGATTAGTAAATTATTGTCAGGCTATCTTCTACAAGGGTTAAAAAGTGGGTGATTGACATTGTCTAAATTTATTGCTCCTGAAGCTGCAAGCTGTATTGACTTCAATGAGTTAGTTCCTTTATCTGACATTTATGATGATCTCTAACTTTGATTTTTTTTTATTTAATAACCAATGACTTTTATTAATATATTTTTTATGTCATTGATAGCAAATATATCCTAGTATATATTTCGTAAAATTTCAACGTGTATGATGAGAAATAAATAAATTACAGATTTATGAATAAGTTTGGTCCCACTGTGCGGTGGTAGCTTTGTGTTCATTTGAAGATTCGAAAGTGCTTGTAAAAGTCTATTTGAATAGAGAATATTTTGAATATTGTTTTTTTAAATATATTATATAAAACTCTATCGTTACTGAGTGATCCAAACAAAGCCCAGATGACACTATTGGACTTGACAAAGCCTGGATGAAACTATTGGGCTCGAAAATTAATATGTTGGCCAGCAAGTGCAGGGGAGGCCTAAGTACAGGGGGCGTCCTGGAATTTCAACTTGAACAAGAAAACTAGTAGATTAGCAGTCTTATAAAAACCCAAGTTATTGTGTTCAAACATTTTTTTTATACTAGTGGGCGCGCCCAGCTTCGCCCGCTTATTTGCACTCTTAGGGGTGAATCCTAAAAAAACCACGAAACACGTGTTCAATAAAATATTTTTAAGAGTCTGATATTTAGTATGTAGATAACACTTTTCACTATTTTTTCGAAACAATGCCTGTTGAGTGGTAGAACTCAACGCAGCGCTTTGTCTTGTTACAAGAACGAAAAATGTGTATATATTAAATAATTCATTCCCCCAAGTGAGAATCGAACCCACGACCAATGCGGTTATAGTCACGCACTGTGCCACTGACGACGATTATTACAATGTACATTAACGAACATTAAATTTTCAATATACAATATAATAGAACCTTAACTGTTTTGTTAAAATGCTATTTGGAATTCAACCAATATTTTCAAAGCAAAAATGAAAGAATTTTTACCATTTCTCCTGACCAAGCCTTACAGATTTTGAATAGGTAAAATATGTTGACTTTTACGTACTTGAACTATGGCCAAGTTTATTCGAAATGAAAACGGCTTGAAGTCACAATAGTTCCTCATGGTATTCAGCGAAAAATTATATAAGATGAAACTATCAATGTATTTTATGATATAGCATAAATATATAAAAATATATACAGTAAACTTAAATAAAAGAAATCAAAATAAAAAAAGTCAATGTTTTTATATCCCTATACGAAGTGATTAGCATTGACTTTACATCAGTTTTGTATACCAAAAGAGATTATAGTAAAAATGATCTAAAGGGAGTAGTAGTTCACTTTGGAATATTTTTAAATAATTTATTTTTAATATAATATTTTTTTATTTTTTAATGAGGCCAGTCGTGGCGAAGGGGTATAAGTGTGTGATTGTAAACGAGACTGGTATTGGATTCGATCCCCACACGAGGAAATGGAATATATATTTAAATGTATATTTTTATTTCTTCGCTCTGGTGTATGGTGTTTGGCATGGCGCGGCATTTAATAATTTTATTATAAACATTGATAATAGTAAAGAAGCTCAAGTCAAATTATATAGGCCATCTTGACGCAGAGTCTATTAATCGAATGTCTAATGTGACGGATTTGGGTTTAAATCCCACTCGAGGAAATGAAATTTTTAATATTATTTTTTCGCCCTGGTAATGAAACAAGGCGCGGTGCGGGTCGTTTAGAGTCACACGTTATCCTATACCACAACTTATCGATATAGTTATTTGAAAATAATTCATGGCGTTAAGTGAGTAAAACAGCACACATTCTTTAGTAAGAAATTAAAATATGATTTTCTTATTATTTTTCCCTAACCAGTTATGGCAAACTATAACACATATAATTACTTTTTTAAAAAACGTATAAAAATTGAACGTAGCGAGATTTGAACCCGCGCCTCTTGATAACCGTCTAAGTGTTCTGACCACTAAAAAACCACACATACATACAATCCCAATACATAATTTTTTTATCATATTATATTATGAAAATAGATTTTACGATTCTGAAATCTAGCACTCGGCTTCAGGATGTTAAAGTGAACCGTAATAACATTTGCAATTTTAATGTGTACACGTTATATAAAAATATAATATGCATAGAACGAGAGTGCACTATATATGGCACACTGTCGCAATAATTACAATCCAATGTCTATAACCAGCATAAACTAATACATCATGTTTTTCAATTATGCTGCAACTGATATATGAAATTTCTATTCGTGCTTTGTAATTATTAGACAAAATTAATATTTACATATTATTTATGTATTTGACCTTCCAGTTCCGGTTATAATTGAGTTCCCTTATAATGAAAAAAAAGTAAGAAGATTAATCTCAGACAAGACTCGCATCTTGCAGAGGAAACGTAAATTAATTTATATTGACATTAATTTTATAAAAAAACTAGGCAATCGCAATTCGAGCTTGCCCGCGGTTTCGTACATATTTTGAAGGTTTCGAGCTTTTTCTGAAATTTGCCATCCATATTTTTTACGATTTAACGACAAATTTATAGTTTTTTCCCTGAACTATTTCTACCTGTAGATGCTAGCTGCTAAATTTCATAATTCTCGGTCAATCGGAAGTGCGCTATTAATTTTGATTCCCTTTATAGTGTCGATATACATTACTTTAGGAAACTATGACGCCGTAGATTTAGGTAAATTGTTTAAATTTCAACTCGATATCTCCAAGCGTTCCTGAGATAAAGGCTTGATAAACAGACAGACAGACAAATGGATAACAAAGTGATCTAATGCCGTTTGTCTTTAAAAGGTACGGAACTCTAAAAATAACTCGAAGTCCATCCAATTAAAAAATATTTTTGTCACTTTTCATATATTATAATGGTATTTGAGTCTTACCTTCTTTGTAATATAACATATATTTTAAGAGATGAAAGTTCTATCAAATGAATAAGGTTAAAAATTTACATAAAAATTCTCTTCGAAAGCACAATTTCAAAGCTAACGACTTAAGTAATCTTGTCCACTGCATAACGAAATGATAGATGCATTTTTAATAATACGTTGCACTCTATTCCTTTATATCGATGTTTGAATATATATATATATATATATATATATATATATATATATATATATATATATATGACTTGTATGTATATCGTGTGCTTGCGTAGAAATGATTTATGTAGCAGTATAAGGCATTACTACTTTGAGAGTTTTATAATGTAAATCTAATTTGAATAAGTTGCTAAATATTTTTATTATTAGAGGTCAGTCGTGGCGCAGCGGCACGAAGTGTGACTGTAAAATCGACTGGTTGTGGGTTCGATTTCCACTCGAGGAGATGAAATATTTACTTAAATTTATATTTCCATTTTGATGTCGAGGCTAAGCGCGCCGTTGAGTTCTGCCATTCAACACGTAATGCCTCCAGAATTCGGCAGAAAATGGGGAACGGAGTGTCTTAACACAAGGTTCCCTTTGCCTACCCTTCTGTATGCGGGATACAGCGTAAAGCTGATTTATTTTGATTTTGCTAAATATTTTTTCGATAAATTGTATCGCTGATAAAAGGTTATTTTTGTGAACATGATGCAGTTATTGGTATTTGATTTCTTTTTAAATTAACTGCTTTGAGTTTTAATATCTTCACACTGTCTCTTATCAATTATTTATGCGTTCTTTTTAATTTAATAATGGCGGATGGACGAGAAGGATTATTTATCTATTGTTTACTTCAGAACTATAAATTTGAATGTAATAACGCTGAAGAATTAAATGAAGAAGCAAATTTCATAAATTTGGTGAATAAAATTAATAATAGGTACGGATATATTATCCACTGTATTCAAGCCTATAATCATTATGAAGTAAAAAATAAGTAAAAAAAAAGTTCTTTAAAAAAAACGTTTACTTACGGAAGAATTTTATAATTGTGGATAGTTGCTCCAGGGACGACTATCCGCAAATTTAACTAGGATAACTACCCTTTTTGATACATAACGTAATTGCTCTTTTTATTTGCATACTGGAATTTAAAATATAATGCACGCAAAGAAAAAAATAGACTGAACTCACAATCGGTTATAAAAATATTCATTTAAAATAGAAATCACATAGCGGAAGATTTTCGCTCACAAGGACAAAACCTGTGCATCTATCTATGCTTATAGTTATAGTATAGCACTTAAGACTCTAAGAATTGTCCTTACAATTATAAAAATGTAAACCGTTATCACTACTAACATCTCTAATATAGTGTAAACAAAACCGAGGCAAAGATCCGGTTTTTCCCCTAAACTTTTATTTCTTTATATTCATTATATATCATCGAAATGTTCTTCGAAAGAAAATGAAATTTAATTTTAAATAATGTTAATTTCCTGCAACTAATGGGAGAATAAATCATTAACATTTTGAAAATTCACGCACCGACCGATGCTAGTCTGCTCTGTCCGACTCCATCTCTATCTTATTAAATTAAATTAAAATTAAAAATGAGCCACATTTAATAAAAATAATATAAATTCTTTAACAAAATAAAGCTGTAGTACAAAGCTAGGTTGTTAATATTATAAATGAAAATTGAAAATATTTACATTTACTATTGAAATATAAATCCAAACCGACCTATTTCATTATTCATGAGTTATTAATTACTGTGACTATTAATTTGATCAGATTTTATTTATTTGGGAATCATATATTTCGTTTTATTAAAATCGTATCATCAAATTGAGTCTTGTTACATATATAATTAGTATAGTAAAATGATTTAAATTAATAAAATCTTCATATAGGCCTGGCCCTGTAAATATCTATCGTAATTCCCGTATCTGGTTTGAGGCCAGTCTTGGCGTAGAGGCACAAGCGTGTGAATGTAGTTGTGGGTTCGATTAGCACTCGAAATGAAAAAAAAAAATATTTTCATTTTCTTCGCTCTGATGTCAAGTAAGCGCGATGTTGAGTTCCGCTACTCAACAAGCATGCTTCCAGAATTCGGTGGAAAGTGGGCACCGGAAGTGTCTCAATGGGAATGGAGTGTTTTAACACTAGGGTGTACTTGTGACCAATTTTTGCCCCTACTGAAAGAATATTAAATGTATGACTTTGTAATGTAAAGTTATAGATAAGTGTTAAATACTACACTAATATTTCAATATTTTTTTCTAAAGCTAAAGTTCAAAATTAAGGATGAGAATTAAGTAAATAAATATATTATTTCTTACGAGTTTGTATTTAACAATATAGATGATATTTTAATATGAAGTGAAGATATCTATCTATTCTTGGTAAATTTTAGTGGAACAAGAACGGTCCTTGAATGGAATTAATTCTATATTCAATAGGGAATAACAAAGTGGGTACTTCTCTAAAGTCCCTATTAAGTAAGTTATTGAGAATTTAGTGAATTTTCTTAACCTCGGTTTAGTGGACGGTTTTGGAATAAAACGTGGCGATAAGAAAATAAATTTACTTCACATAAAACTTATATTCTATTAAATTGTTTATTATTAAAAACGAAACGTGATATAATAAATAACTAGGGGATTGTTGCTTAGATTGGACTACATCACTTTGAGCTGTCATAGTAAATATTATAAATGCTATTGAATAAAACTATTGATTTACGATACGATACTATATTTATTCCCGCTTCAAATATACGAATGCTTATTTTGGTTTTAAGTGTATTTAAGAAAAACCGACCAAACGGGAGTCGGACTCGCCCACAAAGGGTTCTGTATCAATTTCAGTATTGTAATTGGGAAATATTTTATAGGTTTTAATTATGCGGAGAATAAAATTAAGTAACGTAACTTATTTAATATGAAATGAACTACAAATTTAAATGTGTAATGTTTTTTTTCTGTGTAATACTTATATTTTTTTCCTATATTCCTTACTTATTTACGTTATTCACAGCAGATTTACCAAATCATATACATTTCTGCAAATACCATCGGTATGCTGACGTTACACAACTATATTACTCTTTTAAAGGTAAAGATACCAAGAATGCCATCCAGAACGGTTGAGCTAGTGGATCTTCAACAGAAGTACATTGAACACATCAACACCAAGATTAGCAATGCATTTTTTAAACTTAAAACTTTGTATAAAATCAGATCCTATATAAGAAAGGACGTGGTTGTTTTAAGTTTGCTGCTGCAAGAATTTTGACTTGACTGCAAGAATTTTGATTTGACTGATCTACCGCCTCCCTTAAGGCTTAAAATTAGTGCACTTACTTTTAGGAATAAGTACAAAAGCGCACTACAAAAACGGCAACTTGATGCAGAAAACTATAACATATCTTTATCTCTTAAAAAGAGCTTAAAATATTATTTTTAGTCCTGAAATTTCAAATATATATATGATGTATTTTTCCTTATAAAAACTTAAAAATTATTTATTTATTTTTAATTTTGAAATAAATGTGTAGTAGATAAAATAATGAAGATATTAAGATAATATATACATAAATATTTCGAAAATTAAGCACATTAGAACATGTTGAGTAGGTTGAAATACTTAGGTGGTCCAAAGAAGTCGTTGATCCATTGATCGCTATCTTCCCCTATTTAACAAACTACTTAATAAATACAAACAATAAATTTGGTAAGCCACCGTAGATTGATTATATTAAATTTTAAATATATTGAGTAGTTGAAAATTTAATAATCATTTAATAATCTCTAGATGACAAATCCTTATACAAACATTTATGTGAGATTTATTTCAATAATCGTTTCCTTACAGATAAAGGTAAGTTGTTTAACAAAAATTTAAAAAATATTTTTTAGCACGTTGTATCCCAGATACAGCAGTGTAGGCAGAGGTAATCTAGTGTTAAAACACTGCGTTACCCACTTTGCGTCGAATTTGTCAAGGCATTGCTTGTTGAGTGGCGGAACTCAACGCCGGGCTTTTGCCTTGGTACCAGAGCAAAGACATAAAAATAGTAATGTAATGATATTATATTTATAAGTTTTAATATTCGCAATAATTTATTATAAAAGTGTAAATCAACTTCTAAAAAGATGTTTTTTAAAATAAGTTTATAGAACTGTCACCAGAGGACACTACTAAAATTCAATCTTATGTAGTCGGAAAATTCTGTAAAAGCCTCGAGGTATTGATTTCTTTACAGTAATAAATAATAATTCATTCCCTCGAGTGGTCATCGACCCAAGCCATCGCGTTACAGTCATACCCTTGTGCACATGCGCCACGATGGCCTCAATTGTTTAATAAAAATTAGATGTTGTTAATAAACAATACTCATCAAACATGTTATTTTTAATAAATAATGCTTATAAATAATTAAATTGCAAATGATATTACATTATTTGCAAATACAACTGGTCGGAACAAGCATTGTTAATTAGATTATTTAATAATCGTATTATTTATTCCTTATAAAAATATGGTTACATTTAGTTAAAGAGTTAAATACTCTTACATAACAAATGCATTAAAATAAGGAAAAAAGCTTCTTCACTTAACCCGGCGTTGTGGGGTCTGAGTCAAATTAGCATCAGCTTAATTTGTTTATTGTTGTTATGTATTACTGCATTATTTTGCGTGTTATCATATTTTCCACACAAAAATAGAGGAACAAAGGAGGATCTTAGTAATTCTTACGAATTCAAGAATTGAATTTATTTGATTCACATATTTTTAAAGGGCTCACTGCTTGCCTTGAAAGCGCCAAGAATAACAGTCAGAGTCTGCAGTAAAAAAATTAAAAGCTTTTAGCTTGTCAGACTTGTATTTTGTGTCTATAATTAAAAGTAGGTACATTTACATATATTGGCAGAGGAACCTTGGAACCTAGAGCTAAGACATTCCTCTACCACCAATACACTTCCGTTCTCCATTTACATTTAAAATTGAGAGAATTTTGGATGCATTACGTGTTGTGTGGCGGAACTCGACGCAGCGCTTTGCCTCGTCACGTCAACGAGCAAATGCAAATATGAAATATTCGTTTACCTCGAGTGGGAATCGAAGCCATAACCTGTCGCGTTTACAATCACACGCTTGTGCCCTTGGGCCGTGACAGGCCTGGCGACTGGTCTAATAATAACCCGAGTAATAATAACCCAGCCCCTGCCTCCGTGTTACAACTTTCCACCCCCACGACGCTGGGTTAATAGTATAAGATTATTTCTGTTTTATTTTCATTTCTCTAGTCTATTATCATTACCCCGCCAAGATAACGATCTATATACGCTAATTAAAAGAAAATATAAAGTAAGCTCGTTGTGGGGTTAGATTATAATAAATAACGTTTTCGGGTTTTGGGATTTAATTTAATATATAATAGGCTTTTAGGCTTAATGTATGAATTATTAGAGAGTGCTCCCGATTTTAGCACTCATTTATTTAACACCGATTACGTAAATTGTAACTATTTAGACTGCGTAATAAGAACTCTTAATTTTCATTATATAAATTGATAAACTGAAAACAATCAATCTTTCGAAAATTGGGGGAAAGATGTGAGCCCTTTCTTTTAGTGTTAAGGTTCTTTCTGTCTAGTCTGCTACATACAGAATAGAATATATTTAATTTCATTAGTAATCCATGCTATTTGTTATTGTTTTTTTTTTATTCCTAAAGAATTTGTATCTTTGATAGCAAAGACCAAATAAATTATGCTACACCAGCGGCAATGGTCAATAATATTAACATTTTATTTAAATAATAGGTGGTATAATTAACATAAGATATAACTATAGATAGAACTATAAAAAACATCTATGTTATCTTATAGTTTAATTATTATTATTTTAGGCATGACATTTTATATATGAAGACTTATTTTTCTTTGATATAACTATTCGTCGTTTCTGCTGTTTCAAAAAAGGAAATGAGCTATAATATGACGATCGTAAAGACTATAGAGGAAGCATTTCGATAAAAGATTACTACTCAGTTATCTTCGAAAGAAGCGATTATATATTAGGTATATAAAATTTACGACTTTTTATACTTACTGTCGTGACTACAATAAGTATAAAAAGAAATTATGAAAATAAAAATTAAATGCATTTCCTTTTATCTATATTGAAATAAGCTACTAAACTACAAAATCTATTACCATGAAACTGCCATGCATAATGATCAATTCAGAGAACCCACAAACTTGATATTGTTATTGATGCACAATCTAGTGTATTTGCATGTAAAGGGAAGTGTACTCAGGTGTAAAGTCTAACGACCGTACATAATATGTACTAAGCATTGAGATTTATATTATATTATATTACTAGCGGCCCGCCCACGGCTTCGCCCGCTTAAAATACATGATTATTGATTTAAGCAGAATTGATTGACAACTATAATAAAATAAAATAAATAAATAAATCAGCTTCACGCTGTATCCCGCACACAGCAGGGTAGGCAGAGAGAACCTAGTGTTAAGACACTCCGTTCCCCACTTTCTGCCGAATTCTGGAGGCATTGCGTGTTGAGTGGCAGAACTCAACGCCGCGCTTAACCTC
>JAATLQ010033948.1:0-20140 GCA_013421005.1 Heliconius erato x Heliconius himera | reverse complement strand
CATAGATTTTTTGGTTCGTTCGTTCGTTTGAAATAAATCTATATAAAAATGCCTAAAAACATCCTTTCTACGTGTACTCTGTAATAACTACATATTTACCGATTATTCATTTATCTAATAATATGCAAACAGGAGTTAATATGCAAACATTACAGTTATTTTAGAACACTAGGTTCCCTCTGCCTACCCTGCCGTGTGCCGGGATACAGCGTGAAGCTGATTTATTTATTTATTTTATTATAGTTGTCAATCAATTCTGCTTAAATCAATAATCATGTATTTTAAGCGGGCGAAGCCGTGGGCGGGCCGCTAGTATACTATAATATTCGTAAAAATAGTGACAGACATACGATACTTTATCTCAGCGATCCATGTTACCCTTCTAAAAAGTTTTAAAATATTTGATGGATTTGAATATAGTAAATTCCATATTCAAGTTTTGAATCATCAAATTAACATAAAAGTACCACCGGAAGAACTCGGAAGGCAATTCTACTGAAAAGAGCAGGCAGTTCGGAGCGTGTAACTTCGTTATCCTGCACGATATTCATTTTATATTATATCTATATTTTTTAAATATTTTAAAACAGTGAACTAGGCTTTACTTGTTACTTTTGTTGTTACAATTACTTTAGATTTTTTGCAGTGGCATTAGAAAACATTATAAAATTTCGAGTAAGGAAATTTAAATATTAAAAGATATTTCATTCTCCCTGTCGGAAATCGAACCCACATCCGTCGCGTTTACAGTCACACGTTTGTGCGCCTGCGCTACGAATGCGCCGTCATTGCTTGCCTATAATTTATATAGTGAGAAAAAATCCAGTTAAAGGATTTAAAATGACGCATCCACTATATTCCCATCATAGCTTCTTGTACTCCGATGCACTTTCGTTTTTATGAAGCCACCAAATTGGTTGTTGCAAGTTCAGTGTTTTTTTTCCATACATTTATCTTTATGGTCAATGTTGCATTGTGTCATATCCAAAGATATTTCGAACTAAAAAAATTATAAAAAATACTTATACGGTTTTTGTAAAGGATCACTTTATCGTTACGTTGTGGTTACAAGCGGGGTATTGTTAGTTTGCTTTTTTTGCTGAATATAAAAAAAAGTGGACAAGCGCGAGTCGGGCTCGCTTACCGAGGGTTTCATACAAAAATTGGAGGTTTTTTCTGAAATTCAGGCTTGGCTTAACCTGAGCAATTTCATCTGATTCCTTTCATCTGATACCATTAACTTGAACTAGCGGTTTTAATACCAAATTTTAGCTCCCTTTCAAGGCTTTTATTTTTTAGGATTTAACCGTGTATTGTTTTCAGTTTTTTTCCTGAACTAGTACTACCTGTAGATGCTAGGTGCCAAATTTCATAATTCTGGGTTATCCAGTAGTACACTATTTATTTTTATTCACTTTATAGTAACGAAATACGCATTTTTTCCTGTAAACGGCCATATCTTTTCATTTAGGAAATCGTGGTGCCGTAGATGGGGGGCGGCCGTAGGTATATGATTTTAATTTCAACTCAATATCTCCAAGCGTTCCTGAGATAAAGATAAAGGCCTGACAGACAAACAGACAGACAGCAAATTGATCTTATAAGGGTTATTTGTTTGCTTAAAAGGTACGGAACCCTAAAAAATCGTTCACGTGGCATCACACACACTGGGTTAGGGAAAGGAAACTTAGTATTAAGGCACTCTGTTAGCGTTACTACGAGATTTCCCGCACGGTGACGCTGTCAAGACCATTCCAGGTCAACAGCAATAAAGCCAATTCGGCATTACATATTGAGTGCCGGTACTCAACGCACTTTGCTTACCACGGCGAAGAAATAACATAAATCGAACCCAGAACCAAAGAATCGACAATTAAAATGTTTTGTGTGAAACTTGTGTTTTGGTGAAGTTGCCAGAGTTTCGTAGGGTAGTGGGTTTGATAGTATATTTTGTTTCTATGCCTATCAAATATTACTATTTTATTGAAATAAAATGACAAAGTTGTATTTTTATCATATATATTTTTATTAAAACAAATAATTTATTGATATTAAGAATAATAATAACACAATCAATATTTTCTATACACATGTGAAGAACTAAATATATTAAAAATCAAAAAATGTTTAGCATATGAAGTAAATTTCTCTACTTTAGCGTCTCTGCGGCAAAATTTAAATGTCCTCATCATAAATTCTTCATAATGTCGTCGGACGTCACCGAGACTTCTAGTGTCAAGCAAGAGTGTTAAGTGGCGGAACTTAACACCAATCTTTGTCTTAAGGGGAAAATGAGAATAATTTTATTCACCATTTCTTTTCTCTGAGCCAGGATTGAACCCACAACCATTGCATGTACAATTTACAGTTAAACATTTTTTTTATCTTCACGCTGTATGCCTCACGTAGCGGCGTAGGCAGAGGAAATCTGGGAACCCGTAGGGACGAAGCGGGAAAATCTTCGAATTCTGGCGCCAAAATTGCGTTTTGTTTGGCAAATTTCAAGGGTATGCCTCGTTCCCAGAGCAATGAAAAAAAAAATTAAATATTTCATCCTCACGAGTGGAAATCGAACTCACAACCGTCGCGCTTACAGTCACATATATGTCCCTGCGCCACGACTGTCTCCATGTTACATTCCAAATTATTAAATAAATAAAGTTTAAATATGCAATCTATGTAATTCCAGTATTAATTAATAGCTTAATGTCATGCGATACAAAATATGTAGGTACTTAGAAAAGAAAGTAGGTATATACATCTACGGGAAGCGAATTTTATCTCTATAAATAATTTCATATGGCCATTATGGTAATGAGGTAATAACTTTATAACTTGAACATGGTAATCTGGTGCCCTTTATATATTTACATGTGAAAAAACAGTTTTAATTTATATTATTTAATATTTGTGTACTTTTAGGGCTCCGTATCTTTTATAGAAAAAAGGAACCCTTATAAGATCAGTTTCTTGTCCGTCCGTCCGTCTGTTTGTCTGTCTATCTTTCTGTATGTCAGGAGCCATTATCTTGGGAATGCTTGGAGTAATCGAGTTGAAATTCAAATCGTATACTCAAAGATCTGAAAACGATTTTTTCACGAAATCAAAGAATGTAGATACATTCTTTGATTTCTTGAAAAAAAATAGTTTTTCTACATTACTCAAAAAAATATGTTTATATCGCAGAAAACGCATATTTCGGCACTATAAAGGGAATCAAAATTAATAGGGGACTTCCAGTTGACCTAGAATTATGAAAATTGGCAGCTAGCATAGGTAGTTCAGGAAAAATATCTGAAAACTATATATTTGTGGTTAAATCGTGAAAAATAATAGCCTATCTTTCCCCCTTTTATAGGGGGGCAAGATTTGGTATTAAAGCCCTAGTTCAAGTGAATGTTATCAGATGAAAGGGCTCTAGTTAAGCTTGAATTTCAGAAAAAGCTCGAGATCACCAAATTTTGTTCGTAACTCTCGGAAGGCGAGCCCTACTAGCGCCTTTTTTTATTATTAATAACTTGCCCAGTCCAATTTTTTATTGTTATTATTTAATCTACCGCAATCTGATGATCTGATTCTGACTGAGGATCAATTTCCAATGGAGAAAAATAATAATTATTATTTTCTGCTTTAATTATTTTAATTCTTTCGCTTTGCTAACAATAACAATTTTCTACTGGATCGAAAAAAAATAAAAACTATACTAATATAACATTCTTTAATTATCTTTTATCGAATCCAATCTAAAAACTTATTATTTTTACAAGCTATATATACTTAATGCGTACTTTATGGGTCTCTACCAATTAAGGATGAGTGATATTTATATCATAATGTTTAATTCCACGCGTATCTTTAGTTCAATCGCGCAGTGATATTCCGCAATATTAACTTTCTTTTTAGGCTAAAAAGGCAAATTAGAGTGATTAAGATGGCGTCCACTCATCAGTTAGATAATCTCGGCGTATTTTTTTTATTCCGCCGTCAGTTTTGAGCTTATTTACCGGCAATTAACCGAAATGTTGTGAATACATTATGAGTTGGGTTGAGTTTGTTGTCCAGTAACCAAAGCGATAGATTAAGGTTGACATATATTTAATTGTTTAATAACAATGATTACAATTCGCTTATTGGTTAAGGCTAAAGAATTTTTAGCTGTATATTCAAATTCTACTCTGGAAAGATTAACTACACTCGACTTATATCCAGCACTTGATGTATCAAAATGAAGGTCCATCGAGACGATATAGTTTGCTATCACTAAGTTTATTAAATATAAATTGTTAAATTAATCTTGTATATCTTAATTTATTTATTGTTTATTAACTAAATTTAAATCTTTATCTTAAATAAACGCCAATAACAACGTTTTATAGCATTAGCCCAGCGTGATATTCTTAAAGCGAAGGATCTCAAGCCTAAACCACTGTGGTACATTAGCACGAACATTGAGCACATCTACTAGAGATGATACTCGTGATGATGTCGCCGGTCGCCATAAATTACGGATATTCAAATAATTCGATACGAATTCGGTACAGCAATTAACGATAACCGGTTTTCCTAGTGATGTGATGTATCGTGCGTTTGGTGAAAATTATAATTGTTTTTGATTATGGCTGCCGCCGTGGCGTAGGACAGCGTCTGAATGGGATTGTTATATTTATTTATTTATTTATTATTTCTTTGGTCTGATATGATAAAGCGTGGCGTTAAGATCTGCCGCTTAATATGGATCGGATTCAGGAGATCGCATTTTCGGGTGTATAACTTAAAGGAAAATATATTTATTGTTAGCATATTTTTATTCAGAGTCTGTTACAATAGAGCATAAAACTAAATGACCAATAACAATTTTTGAAAAATGTGACATTGTTTATATACAAGCAAATTTGTAAATAAATGGGTATATTAAAAACTAAAACAATAAAAAAACACCCTAAATCATTTACATAAAAGTGTAGTCTTAATAAATAAAAAAATGTTTTGAGTAAAAAATATCGATATACACACATTACTATTTAATAAAAATTATATTATCTTTCTAGCCAATACCAGTAATGACACCGATGTACCTACAATGATTTAACAAAGTGTGGGCATGGCCAGTTTTATCGATTTATTTATTTCGTATTCGTACCGGTTCTATTCCGTGTCACCGCACTCTGTGAGCTTCTATTCTTAGTGATGTACCTATTTGAATTGTGTATTAAATTTTAATTGGTTTGTGTGTTTGTGTGTGTTTTTTTGTATTTTGATATAAATATCTAGGTTTAAACGATATTTTGTGTGTAGGTGCAGGGATAAATATTTTTTTTCTCTCTAAGTTATACATCGTGAGGGTTTCTTTTATTTCCTAGAGTTTGTTAATGTGACATTTTTGCAAATCTACTATAATACCTACATACTTATTTATAAATTAAATTATTTAGTTCCGTTTCCAGAACTATGCGGTGTAGAACGCTGAAAATTGTCATTCAAGTTCCTTGGAGGAGTGTAGGGAAACAGTAAGGGAGGAATTCTGAAAATTCCTGCAGGAATGGAAGAAAACGAGAGTTTCCATTTATCATCATTAAGTCCACTTAAACAAAGTGGCAGGGGGTGAAAAATTTATTTAAAATTTTGAATTTTCTCTACTTTTATGGTTCACACACTTTACATCAGATTCCCTTTTAGAAAATATAATAACAAATTTAAGTACATGTAAACTCAAATGCTATTACTAGTGATAAGAATTTATTGCTACACTTTATGGAAATAGCTGGTGGTCATATTTTGATGTACGAAACAAAATGGCGTACGGTACCTATAAACATTAACGAGTTTTGCCAAAACATTATTCGATGTCTGACTTTAAAATTATGTTTTTTTTTATATTTAGTAGTTACGTCACTAGTCCAATAATATAGTGAGGTTAATTGGTAATTTGTATTTTTTGTATTGAATACATTTTATATTTATTTATTTAATTTTACCTATACGTTTCTGTTTGGAAGAAATACGTTAATAAAAAAATCCGATACTCAACACGCAATGCCTCTAGAATTCGGCGGAAAGTGGGAAACGGTGTGTCTTACCACTAGGTTCCCTCTACCTACCTTGCTCTGTGCGGTATACAGCGTGAAGTTAAAAAAATGTTAAAAAATTATACACTAAAACAAATTAGACCAAATAAATTAAACGCGGATATAAATATGTGACCCAGTTATGAATATAAATATACATATTACGATTTAGAGGTCGGACGACTATTTCCTTTTTTGTTGAAAACTGCTTCATTTACATATACCTTGCAATTTATTTTGTATGAGGATAAATGATTTTGAATAACAATCATCTACATTTACTAATATAGTACTAATATAGTAGTAGGTAGTTTGTTTAGTTGAATGCGCTAATCTCAAGAACTAATGGCTTGAACCAGATATTTTTTGTCCTGAATAGTCACTTTAACGAGAAAGACTATAGACTATGTAGAATACATTACAATAAAGTTAATAATATAAGGCACCTAGCAAGCAATAATTTTAAGATGAGAGAAAAATTATAATGGAGTGTCTTTACACTGGATTCGTTTATTAGGCAAATAAACGAAATATACAATTACTAAACTAACCTACACATTATATTTCAAGAGACGTGAGATAAATATATCTATAATGTTTAACATATTAATTTTATATTACTAAGCCTAATACGTACTATGTCAATTAAAAAAACAGCTTCGTAATGCTTTCGGAATTTGGAAGAAAGTAGGAAACGGAGTGTCTCAATAGGAATGAAGTGTCGTAACACTAGGTTACAAATTGAACCCACAACTGCATTTACAATCAGACACTGTCGGCCTCTATATCTAAACAAAATCCAATAAAAATGCAAATAATGTTAAATGAAACAATTTCGTTTCACTAAATAACAGTATATCACGCACACATATGATTGGCACGCCCACGTATTAAATATTATTATGTACCGGAAACATATATTTTGTTGTTTGAATCACTATCAACTATGAAACTTGCTCGATTTGAGGTTTATTATGCGGAGGTGATTTAGAAAATGGGACGCCGTTCGTGCCTTATTAGAGATGTGCAGCTTCAAATCCTATATTGAAAAAGGTCTATCCACATTGGAGGGTATTTCCCCGTACTAATATGAGAAATATTCGGGTAGATTCCAACTTCCAATGTAGTCGCGGAAGGGTTGCTAGTGTTATAAATATTTGCTAAATATAAAAATTATTGGTAATTTCATTTAAATCAATATCAATTTGTTTTTATGAATACTTATTAAAATATATTCTAAAATACAGTAAAACAAGGTAAACCAAACGTAACATCAGGAAGTATATTTGAAAAAAAAAACGCTATATAAATACATAAATATTGTAAACAAAAAAAACAATTTTGCGTTGATTGGTTTTACAATCATCTATATTCTAATTGATAAAATTATAGTGAAGTTTTTATCTTTTCTCTTAATAATCTCTTGTTTTGCAAATGGTATGGTCTGATAAACAAAGTATGGCGTTAAGTTCCGTCATTTAACACGCAACGTCTAGAATTCAATTTAGAACGAAGTGTCTTAACACTATATTCCAGTTGTATTATCCTGCTATATACGGGAAACAGCGTGAAGCTGAAAATAAGATATGCCCAAATTCCCTCTAAATGAAGAGTACAGAATGATTGTTTCACCGCCCTGTAATGGCTCCAGTAAATCTTCACGTTTACGGCCGACCGTCACTGACCGTAAAACTACGCACTAGGGATGACAGTTACAACTTTTTGGATTATTTTGTCGTATTACGACAACTTTATATATTAATATTAGTTATGTAACTTTGCTATGCGGTGTAGTGAATTTATCGATCTGGGTATCTCAACTAAACGCGACAAGTGTCAATTTGAATTTTCGTTTTAGCAGAAACTAAAGATCTTAGTTCTCTGGGGTGATCACAGCGGCACAGTGACTGTTGTGGGTTCAATAACCACTCAGGGTAGTATATTATTGTAATTTCCTTACTCTGGTAATAAGATTGTTAGATTTCCGTCACCCAACACGCAGTGAGAGTGATGTTTGTGAGGAAAGTGGGAAACGGAGTTTTTCAACACTAAATTTCCTGTGCTATATGCAACCATCGTGAAGATGAACAAAATCACTCTAATTTGTTATGAAGTAACTGTTATTATATTAAACAAAAATCATAATAAGAAAGACATAAATTATTTAAAATAAAAAATTGGCAACCCTATCTATTTAAAAGTTGTCTGCACAGTACAAGTAAAGGTTCAGTCGAAATAGCTCTATTTGCTTAATTGTAGCCAGCTTTTAAAACAATGAGAAGATTTAAACGATTTGGACAAAATATTCCTTTTTGTACTTATAGTAAAATAAATCGCGGCCGTCGTGGCGCAGAGGTGGTATAAGCTTTAAGCGCGACGGTTTTGGGTTCAATTTCCACTTTGGGGAATTAAATATTAAATATTTTGATTTTCTCGCCCTGGTAACAAAGTAAAGTACTACAAATATAAATGCCTATTTATATACCGCCTCGTGTAGTCTATTTAAAGAGCTATTAAAAAATAATTATAAAAATAACTTGAGAGGGCACTGTCAGGTAAAATAATTTGACATGGTATTTATTACAATAGAAAATTGATATAATGCTTATTTTTAATGATTACTTAAAAAAATAATTTATTTAATATGTGGATAACGAATTGTACATAAATACAAGAAAAATATTTAAAATGAAGCAAATATAATATGTATATATTTTTAAATTTAAAAATTAATATTCGTATATCCCCATATTAATTATTTGAATAGAACTAGCTAGTAGTTTCTAGATGCTTCTAGATGCTACACGATCACACACTACGATGCTTACCAATTTCAAGTCATCTATAGTCACTGCTCACTTAGTTTCATTAGATATAATAAAATTTACAATTACAGGGCACAATGATAAACTTTCGAGCTTAAACTGTAAATAAAAGCAAAAGCTCATTTCGCAACTTTTAAAATGGCCGTGATGAGAAAAATGCAACTAGTATTACCAAATAAAAGCTGTAGTTATACTTTTTAAATTAACAAGATTACTTATTTAAAATTATTAAGTTATTTTTAATGTACGTTAATATTTAAATTACTACTTATTTGTCCACTAAATAAAATTAAATTTAAACGTTGTCCCATATAAGACTTAACAGACAGACAGACAAAGAGATACGCTTTTAACTATATCTGCTTCAATAAATATTTATTAATTAAAAATAAGAAATCTAAATGTTAAACATAGGTAAACCTGTAACAGACAGACGGACAAACATTTGGTTAGTTAGTTCCAGCATCGCAGTGTGTGGGTTCCCATTCAAGTTAGGGTGTGCAGGGTGGCGAGCGGCGGCGGGAGTCGGCGGGCCGCGCGCTCTCCGATCCGGATCTCCAGGGCAGGCTCAATCCTGATATCAGCAATTATTGGGTATGTTTTTTGTATGTATATTGTATATGTTGTATCTTGGGAACATTATATGTTATGGTCTTGTATGTAATTTCTGTGTATGTTATATGTTGAGAACGGAAAATTATATTATTACTTATTTTATTTAAAAAAATTGTAGAAAAAAAAATGTAAAAAAAATATTTTTAATTCTCAACATTTTACTTCTCATTTTGGTCATTAGTTTCGAACTCGCTAACTTCGTATAAGCTTTTTCGTTGCACTGCACTGTAGAGTAGTAGGCACTGTATAGAAGATATCTTTAATAGATGTATAAAAATGTATAATTATATAACTTAATAAAAACTTTTATTTATATTTTATGGATAGTCAGTTTTTTAGCTTCCTGCATACTGATTTATATTAGGAAAAGACAAAAACTCTGTATTTCCTGTTCAATTTTGAGACAGGTTCTCGAATGGTGGAACCCGAAGTTATAGTAAACCATCTTACGAAAGAGTTAAAATGAAAAACAATTAATATAAACATAAGAAATAAATCCCCTGGAAGAATTCGAATCCACAACCATCGCCTATATAGTAAACACTGATCCACTGCGACACGATGACCTTTATTTATACATGATTTTCCCAATTATTTATTATATTTCCAGCTGTTGCCTGCGGCTTCACCCACATGCTCAAATAAATAATTAAAAATTTATATGTGACATATTGTAATTTCTAAGGCTCCGAAATAAATTTGACCGTAGTTACATTAGGTTACATCGAAATCAATACCTATAGCCTCCTTTGACAAGTGAACTATGAAACCCAAAAAAATATTTATTTTCCTGTAGTAGTTCCTGAGATTAGCACGGAAATCCAAACATACTTTACAGTTTATTAATATTAATACAGATAGAATATTTAGTTACATCTTCCTTATACATACAATAAATCGTGCGGCTGAGGTGAACGAACAACATTATATTAATATACCACATTAACAATTTAATAGACGGTCTATTCGATGTTGTCTATCGTTGACGTTGTATTGGTATAGCATTTTGTTTGTCAGTATTTTATTACATACCTATCTCCATATTCGTGTTTAATGATTATAATTCTCACAAATAGTTGCTGATTTTATATGATTTTTATTTATTTTAATGGTGACTTTGTTTTGTTGCGAATATATAAGCTATTGAGGCTGTAATGTAATCGTGACGAGTGTCAGTTCGATTCTCATTCGGGGAAATGAATACTTTATATTCCCTAGCTCTGGTAACATGAAATTCTATGGTTTCGTAAATTAAATAAAAAAGCAGCGTCACACTATATCCGGCACGCAGTAGGCAGAGGGAACTAGTGTTAAGACACACCGTTCCCCATTTTTCGCTGAATTCTGGAGGCGTGCTGAGTGGCGTAACTCAACGCCGCGCTTTGCCTCGACACCAGAGCGAAGAAATGGAAATATAAATTTAAATAAATATTTCATTTCCTCGAAACGAGTGGGAATCGAACCCACGACCAGTCGCGTTTACAGTCACACTTTTTGCACCTGCGCCACGACCGACCTTATACTGGATACATTGAAAATATAGACAAACTAAGCCCAGAGAACTAAGTAGCTCTTTCGTGTTGCTAGATCAAGGAAACATTAACTTATTTTGAACTGGTATTCGAACCTTTACTTATTGTATATAGATAATTCTTTTCTACTTTCAAATTGATTTTTTTCGACTTAAACATCTTTTGCTAAAATTTAGTATTTACATATCAAACGTAAAACACTCAATTCTAAAATTACCTTCTATCAACCAATACGTATCCGCAACATAATTAACAAACAAACCAAACAACAAACGTCTTTCAATTCACATAATATATGTATATACAAAACAAAAATCTCGCATTAATTACAAGATTTTGTAGAGCAAGATATGTAGGCGTTTGTCCTTAAACTTTAAACAAAGACGATTTAAATTACCAAAAAATTATGAAGAATTTTATTACCTATATATTACGCTGGCTTGTGATATTCAAAATGATCTCTAAATATATGCAAATAAGGCCCACTGAGCTCATTACCGCCCGTCCGTCTGTTATTTATTGAACATTGCGCAGACGCAAGTTCCCAGACATTTATTCTAATATAATTCGTATATCGAAATGCCGAATAGCTTTAATAGAAATCACTGACATTGTTTATGTTGGAGTACCGTCTGTGGCGTGCTTCTCAAAGTTTGTTATGTATTATTTGTATATTTATTATTGTTACTTTAAATGTGGTAAGCTAGAAAGTAGCTCTTAAAGAAAGTTTTATGAAAGACTAGTCATCACCAGCAAGTATGTTTACGTGGACATTAAAAATTAATATAAAAAATCCTGTTATTTTCCGTTTCCGTAGAAATTTCGACAAAATCCTGTCTTATTTTCCTAACCTAAAGTCTTTAACCTACTTTCATATCAACTTCAACTTCTAAGCTTAGTAGTTTTGTCCGTGTTGTCTGTGGTGTGGGGTAGATGGAGAGTGAAAAACTACTTCACTACTATTTACAAGCCATTAAAAATCTTTAATAAGATATGAGAATATTAACTAAAAATTGCTTCTAATTGACCATAAAAAAAAATCGCTATTCCGAACGAATTATTAAAATTATCTACATACATACTATTTACAAGATCTACATAAAAATTTATGAGCTTATAACTCGCCACTTCGTTTGTGTAAATATGAAACGTATTTGTAGGAATTACAGTAAATTGTTTCTTTGTATTTACCTACACTTCTGTAGGAGCCTCAAAACTTAAAAAAATGACTTTACACTTGACTTCTATGCGATGTTTGTCACTCATTCTGTAATGGAAGACTTTTAAATATATATATTGGTTCTTTTTTTATTACCTCACAACAATTGATGGCCGCAAATCTAGATACGAGACCAGTGGGCAGTGGTAAGCGACCACTGATGACCCCCTTTCAAGCATCTATATAGTGCTTGTGATTTCTTAGAAACTGTAAAATTTAGTAGGGCTAAGAACAGTAAATTCAAGTCTGATTAAATAAATATGTTTGTTTAGCTATCTTGCCATGCACGTCTTAAATAAATGTCAAGTTACCAGACATTGCTACGATGTAGGCGTGCTACGTAACCCACATAAAAAGTTACGAAAGTTTTAGAAGCGCTACCAGCACTATCATCTCTCGTGTTTTATGGCGTATTATGCTATAATAATATTTTTTACTTAGCACATTTGTTTATAGCCGTTTGTGTTTGTATGTGTGCGTAAGTGTGGTGATGTGTGCGTGATGCGCGGGCGCAGCTCGGCTATAATGGTAAATGTAGGTATTAGTGTAGAATTGAAATGATATCTTGTTTTTTTTAATAAAGATTTTCATTTCAAATATTAATTTGAAAGCATTTATTGGTGTTAGCGAAATTATTACCTGTTTGTAGAGTCACCAGTAAACCATAAATATATTTAAGAATAAATAGATGAGACTTATTATCGTAGGCAAGAATCATAAAGTCATAACATTTAAATCTTAGAAGTTAAATTAATTTACTTGAAAGTGCGAAAATTTTAATAATTTCACACTATCTTACTATAAAGCTTATCTTTGATCACTTGAGTAGGTACTTAATTTGGAGAAAAACTAAGTTATATCCTTTTTAGTTCGTGACCTAAAAAAAACACACAGACATACATACATTCAAATTTTATGTACGCCGCACAAGAAACAACGCCGTACCAAATAACGAACAAGATTTTATGTTGTTTCTCAGTAAAGCATTTAATATAACTTTTTGAAACTATTTGCTAATAGAAATGAGTTTCGTATTTATAACGGCGGATCTTTACTGCGGTCCAATTAGTATTAAGAAATTCGTTTGAACGTCTTTTGTTACGAATGCGAATGATTTACGACGTAGTGGGTGGGGGGTACGGGTTCGAATAACGAAGGTTATTTATTTATTTCTTTTAATTTCACGCTTTATCCCGTACAGCAGGATTGGGGAAGAGAATCTGGTGTTTCGTTCTCCACTTTCTGTCGGAATTCGACAGTTGAATGGCGGAACTTAATACCGCGTATTGTTATAACAGAGCGGAATAATGACAATATTTCTTTCCCCTGAGTGGGGATCGAACCCGCAGTCACGCTTATATTTAGACGATATCATGCTGCGCCTCAAGGTTATTTTGCAAAGTCAATTAAAATTATGATTGTTTTAGTTTGCATATAGAATATTTGCAATGGCCGTTTTAGTTGTGAAATTAAAATTTTAATTGATTCAAATTTATAATCAAATTGGAGATGTTACACGGAGTTTCGATGTTACGTCATTCTTTATTACGACCTAATCTAATGTAAAATGTGTAAATGTTAAGAAATTATTTGGTAATTTTAATATGGACCAATTGATTCCTCGTACTCGGGTTTATTTCAATATGTTAATGTATGTAGGTGGTGTCGTATTTGAGGTCACCGTGGCGTAGTGTGTAAGCGTTGGACTGTAAATGCGATTGTTCAGTTCACAATCCTGGAGGCGATTGTTTTTTATTTAGCTCTCCCTCCTTGGTGAAAAATGCGAGGTTAAGTTTCGCCAATCGACACGCACTGTCTCTAAAATTGAGTAGAAAGTGTAACTTATCACAAACTACTGCAAAGTATTCAAAATATGACAATAAAATTAAATAATAGTAAAATTTTAATTTTAGGGTAGCATCTTAATTATTTTGGTGTAGCTAGACTAGATAATTTAAAGTGCTTAATAGACATTACCCTCATTAGGATTTGAATCCTCAATTACCCTAAACTTTTAAGCGGGTACATCCTTCTACACTACGATGATGTCAACAGCCAACGAATAACAGAATATAACTATTTCACATTAATAGTAATTACAAGAAAAAAGTTAGTCATAAAATATTCCATGTGGTTTAATTTTCATAGCAATGTGTAAACGTATTATCTCAATGGATAAATAAAGATCGTTATAATTTCACTCTACGTATAAAGGAGCGCCACCCAATCAATTAAGTAAGGTCATTTTTTCCGACGGACTGACAAAACTGACAGACTTACTAAATTCTTATATTTGAAAATTATTTAAGTACAATTTTGCCTAATTCTTTTTAAACATTTGATAAGTTGCGGAAACCAACGCCGCGCAATGTTTTACTGAAGCATCAAAATTATAGTAATTTAAAGTTGGATCGAATTCAAAACTAACGCGTGACAACTAAACACTATTCCACTGCGCCACGACCGGCCACAATATATGTTTTCTCTTTTTATTTATTATACACGTACATACAACAAGTAATTTTAGTTGAAATATCATAAAACTAAAGAACACGGAGGTCCATGTTTCTCAAATAAACAACATACACAAAGATAATCTCAGCGTAATAGGCATCTAACAATCAATTAAAAATGTACCCGGCTATACTTAGAAAGATATAAATTAGATGATTCCGTTTTTAGTTAGTGGACCACACGCGAAGACTCTTTATTCATATTAGAAATTAGGGTCTCATTAATTCATTAGCTTACTTTCTCGGCTATCAAACGTCCGATGATAGATTTTTTAATCAGATGTTATAGTTTTGTTTTGATTGAATTGAAAATATTATGATTATTTGGCACCGTTAAGGCATAATAGTCTATGCTAGTTCGCTATATTAAAGTCTAGAGCTGAAGAGTTTGTTTGTTTGATTGCTTTAATCTCAGGAAATAAAAAAAATAAAATTAAAACCATAGGCTATATTTTTAAGCTTCATGCTGTGCCCCGCGCATAGCAGGGTAGGCCGAGGGAACCTGGAAACCTAGTGCTAAGATACTCCGTTCCCATTAATATATTTCGGAGTGTCGGAACCCAACGCCGCATAAAAAAGCCCAACATTATGGTACTATTTTTATATCTAGTCCAAGCGAACTATTTAATTAAGAGAGTACCTATAAATAACCTAATATAAATAAATTGGTAGAGTTTCGTCCTAAAGTGTCTAAATCGTTACAATCCAATAGTTACAAATCTTGTTGATAACATCTTCTAAGAAGATTTTTACAGTTTCGCTATCCAATTACCTACTGTAAATTGAATCGTGCGGGTTTTAAGTATATGGATAAAATTGTCAAATATTTTAAAATTTATAATTTTATTTTTTTACGCGAAATACTTATTTTTTTTTATAAAAACGCGGCGTATAGTTCTGCCACTAAACACATGAGGTCTCGAAAATTGAGAGGAAAGTGGGGAACGGAGGATATTTGCACTAAATTTCTTCTGTCCAAAAAATTATATATTTTTGTCGCAAATTAGAATGTCGTAAACGTCACGAAATTTTGCTTTTAATATTTTTGATCACTTTAAACATAATCTATAGATAGCATTAATCTAATTATTATTATTTGTCTGGAAGACAAAGCCCAGAGTTGAGATCCGTTTCAAACAACACGCAACGTCTCAAGTTCCGAGACGAAGCTGAGACGGGAATGATTCTTCGTTCAGCCCCACTTTTTGGGATAAAAAGTAAAACATAAAAAAAAACCTCACAGAACTTCAAACCTACAACCGTAGAAAAATTACATTTTGACGTAACCAATGAGTTAAAATGTATAATTTAATTCCATATTACTTCATAATTATAAAAAATGTAAGCCCAACTTAATAAACGTGAGAAACGAGAAAAACAAATTATTTGACTTGTAGTTGTGAAAATTGATTGCTTATAATTATAATCAGATAAGAAATAAGTAAACAACTTACGAATATTCTAAGTAGGTATATGACATATACATATGTATAATAAAGAATCTGTTACGTCAGTATTTTACGGATTCCGATGCTTATTTAACCGACATCATGAGAAGGAGGTTATTAGTTTGACGTGTATGTATGTTTTATTGTTGCAATGGGATAGTTGAGTAGGCAGACACAATCTAAATATGATTGAGACTTGTCTTTTCATTGTTTGCTTTTTTAGACATATTTCGCATTCTAATAATTTAATATGTGAAACAAAACGCGGCGTTGAGTTCTGCTATTTTACCCGAAATATCTCGATAATTTGGCGGTGCATGGCATAGTGTCTTATCACCTAGTTCTTTTTACTTACCCTGTGTAATATGTGGGATACAACATGAAATAAAAAGAAAACTAGAAGAGGAAGGTCTTTAAAGTTACATCTTATAATATAGAGTTAATCTTGTTATATGAGAACTTTTATCACCACATAACGCACAATCGCTTGTAAAATACAAATCACTAAGTCGAAAGTGTGAAACTTTTTACACTAACTATAAAACAAGTCGACGCTATCTCACAACTTACCTTTCATATATTACCAAATTTATTAGTACTTTACGGAACTTTTTATTATACATTTTAACGATTCTAATTTTACTATCAAAATTTTATATAGATACCTACGCCTAGTCGCCTAGTTAGGTTAATTAGCTCTGAAGAATAATGTTCGATCTGTGATGTTGATGGCGGTTGGTCTGGTAAGCGTTTTTGTTGTGGGGTTCCGTATAGGATTTCTTGTGCCTATAGAGGCTGTAAACGCTTTTTCGGTTGTTGTTTCGCAACTTACTGGGGAGAATGAAGTTTTTCATATTATCTTTTATTAGCTCTGGAGATATAGGCGGAGCGCGGTGTTAAGTTCCGCCACTCAACACGTACTGCCTCTAGAATTTTTCTTTAAACGAAAAAGAGAGCATATTTTACATAAAGAAACAATTATATTTATTAATATATTTTTGGAGCATGACAATGCAGCTGCATAACGTCTGATTGCGAACGTAACAATTGTGGATTCGATTCCTACTCTAGTAACAAGATATAGATGGATGGATTCCGCTGTTCAACACGCAATCTCTCGAAAATTGATTGGAGTACCGTATGACCTAACACTAGGTTCCCCCTGTTACAATATATCTTTAATAAGTCTAGCTAAGTTTTTAATAATCTTTAGTTTATTAGATCATGTATGTTGTACGTACATTAAAACCAAGCCAAGGTCTTTCCTACCGTCGAATTAATCCCCAAAAACCTAACACATACCCATCCATATCAACTCGACCGACACCAAACAATTTTAATAACCCATTATCAGTTAGATTGTTAGGATATAAACAGAACCGATGTTTATTGCACTATAATAACATGAAGTGCCTTTTTATTTGCTCCCGTAGCATTTATCTTTGGATCTTTTATATGTATAGTATAATGTAGAATAGGTATGTATGTATGTTTGTATTGTAATTGGTCGGTTTTATTACTAAATACTTAAACGTTACGTTTGTGAACTGTTTCGGGGAACTGTGGTGATATTATCTGGGGTTACATCTGTGTTGCTCTGGGATAGTGTATTATATGATTATCCTAAGGCGTAATACGGCGTTGAGTTCCGCCATTTAACACGATATGTCCCGAACATTTATGAACTATTTTGGGAAGCTATGGTGATTTTATCAAGGATTTAGATGTGTATTGGACACCTGGATAGTTTATTTGTGATGTCATTTATTCTAATACTAAGACAAAATACGGCGTTAAGTTCTGCCATTTAACTGTATATTCTCAATTCACGATTATATCGCTAGCAATAAGTAAATATGAATGTTTTTGTATTTTAATGATGAGACTGATATGAGATTGTTTCGGGAGACTACAGTGATATTATCTAAAGTCTCATCTGTGTTGTGGTCGCTAGTTATAGGTTCGATTCCGATTATGATATGGGTATGATAGTACTAAAATGACATATAGGGAGTACTAAAATGACATATAGGGGGAAACTGGAGAATGGATTGTCTTGACATTACATTCTCTCCGTTTACGTAGTGTATATAAAACGATACATACAGAATACATCGTGAAGCTATAAAAATAATTAACATATTAAAATATATCCACAATTGTCATTTTTTATTACTAAAATCAATAAAATAAAATCTAATTTTAAATAGTAAAAAAAATCACAAAAAAGCTCGCGTTTTGGGCGTGTTTATTAAAAGAAAAAAAGATAAATTAGTGATCAATATATGAAAATTTCTCTAAAAGTAGAAAAGTAGCCAATACACGGCCATAAACAAAACGATTCACATACCGCGGAGCGCAAGTGACTCGTTCCCCGACAAATGATTCTTGATACATTATTTAATATAGCTTAGAGCAGCTTTATCATTTTTATTCTAATTGATTTGTATTTATATTGATGTGCAAAAAGAATTTGGTGTTAGGTTATTCGTAATTTATAGACGGAGAGTCGCAAAACCGAGTGACTTTTTTTTGTGAAATAAACGCATCAAACGCGTCTGCCCATGCGTGTTGCCATTGCTGGCGACGTGACTCTACCACACGTACTTTAGTCGCCTCTTTCGATACCACCAGTATCAGGATGACCCTATTCTAGGCCGGGATCACATGGCAAAAAAGTGGATATAGACGCGGCTTTTGAAGGTACCCAGGTCGTCTCTTTTTTCACAGTTGCGTGGTATGTGGGAGGAAGTTCCTACGAAACCGCACAGTAGTGGAGTGCCACGTACACACATACAGGTGGTAAGGCTGCCAGTTGAGTTTAATAACTAACCATTTAGACCTGCATTGTCTGAAAAATCATACATATATCGACAATATATACAAACGTTTTCCTTATATGTAAGATAAATTATATACCATCGCTCTAAAATATTTTTTAGAGCATGCATAAAAAAATTAACTAGACGCAGGTTCGAATATCGCTAATTCGAAACGTCGTCGACGTCGTCGGTCGCCAGATCAGATATTGGTTAGCGTTGAAACTACTATATGCTTGTTATAATTTATATTTTTTTAGCATCATTGTTGTCTGTCGTGGCGCAAGGGTATGAGTGTGTTAGTGTTAGCGCGACGGTTGTGGGGTGGTTAACATTCAGGGTAGTCATATATATATATATATATATATATATATATATATATATATATATATATATATATATATATATATATATATATATATATATATATATATATATATATATATATATATATATATATATATATATATATATATATATATATATATATATATATATATATATAAGGTGTGTAAGGGGTATGGGCCTAACATCTTCACCATCCCAAATGTCAACCTCACCTGCACGTGGTACATCCTGTTTAACGAACGAGGCACTGGCGACCGACGCTTTGGCGGAATGACCTGTACACAGACCCAACATCTGGTCCGGGGTTTCCCTACCTCAAAGGGTAGGTTTTAGTACGTCAGATGGCAATCGGTACTTAATTAATAAACCCAAACTAGCCAAATTTTTAGAAAAGAAAATGGACAGGTTACAAAATACAGTAAAGATAACAGATAGGGCGTCGCCGCGAAACGACGCGCAGACTCATCGCCCTACATCTGCGAAAAGTGTGCGAGGGCTACCGAGTCACGGACGGGCTCGGCTAACGACGTTAGTCCCAAATTGTAACCGTAAAGTCCGCTTCGCTACTTTGAATGTTGGAACACTAACTGGAAGGACTAAAGAACTTGCTGCCCTCTTTAAGAGAAGAAAGGTAGATTTCGCTTGTTTGCAAGAAACGAGATGGACTGGTGCAAAAGCCCGCAACATCGGTGAGGGCTATAAAGTAATGTATGTTGGCGCAAGGCATGGAAGAAATGGTGTAGCTATTGCTGTCAA
>JAATLQ010033947.1:0-20135 GCA_013421005.1 Heliconius erato x Heliconius himera | reverse complement strand
GATGAGTTAGGATTTTATTGTAAGTATCGATAAGTTGTGTTTTTATTTCAAAAATTCAAGTGAAGATTCTCATGGGAGGTACGAAAATGCGACCTAAAGTTTTAATAAATTTCTCATTAAAAATCTTCATTGCGCTGCAAACATACATTATAGGTATATCAAAACACGAACATAATTCAGTGTGTTAATTAAATAATTTTGTGGTTTAAGCGGGCGAAGCCGCGAGCGGGTCGCTAGTATACAATATGTAGCTAAAAAGTAAAAATAAACCAATTTTTACGTACATATGTATAAAAACAAATAAAGATTATAAGAAATATTTAATATTTTCATTTCTTCGCTCTGATGTAGAGGCATAGCGCGGCGTTGAGTTCCGCCCCTCAAGACGCATTGCCTCCAGAGCTTAGCGAAAAATGGGAAATTAAATATTTTAAGATTTCTTTTCCAATTTTTCCCTCTGCATTTTTTCCTGCTGTGTGCGAGATACAACGTGAAACTGAGAAAAAAAAATCTTCATGATTTGTGTAGGGGTAGTTATGTGAACTGTAAAGTATATAAGTAAATGTACGCCACGCCGTGGCGAAATTTTGTGACACACGTTAATGTTTTTTCCTTACACTCCCCCTACAGCTGTCACGTTAATTCAATTTAACTCCAACCCAGTTAGTATAGCGCTAAATAGATTTTGTGCTAAATTCTCTTTGAAGTCAATTTTTGTTCACTGTTAAATCATTCAGTTAGCTGTTATAAAAACTTTTGGTTTACAGCAGATTTTTATTAGTTACAGCTTTCGCTTTGGCTATCGCGATACAATTCTATCAAAATAAAAGTCAAAGAAGTGAAATTGGTTGCAATGAAAATATTTACAAAAAACATTTTGGGTGCTTCATCATGTTAAACTAGGAATTGTATTATATATTCTTGTTATTTTAAAATAAAATATTTTTTACTGAGAACAAAGTTTTTTTTTATGTAACCAGTAATAAGAAAGTATTTAGCAAACAGTCAATATATTTAATACTTACTAAGACTTGTTTTAAATAAATAAAACAAAAAAATGTTAAGCTGTACTCTTTACTTATATTCCACCAAATTGTATGAGTAAATTTATTATCACACACAAACAAAATAGTAACACGACGGTTGTGTATTCGATTATTAACATTTTCATTTTTTCGCTCTGGTATTTAGATAGAAGCGCGGCGTTGAGTTCCGCTACACAACAGAATGCCTCAAAAACTCAGCGACAGGTGTGGAACGAAGTGTCTAAACACCAGACGCCCTCTGCTTACCGTGTTAAATGTGAAATACAGCGTGAAGCTGAAAACAAGTTAAAATAAAACGCTTTAAAGCTTAAATTGATAACTTTATAAGAAGACATAGCCATAAGACATTGTAAGACAGAATTAATCCTTATATACATAATATTCTCGCGTAAATTGAAACATTGTGCTCCCAAACGTGTTTGCTGAGAAAACACCTACTTCGCACACAATAACAGTTTACGTCGAAAAGGCAATTTTCATAATGTACCCTCTCAACCGGAGTCTCATATACTCGTATGTAGTCTTTTCGGGGGGCGTTTTGCTGAATGCGGATTCGTAGTTTTGATTGCTGCGCTTGATTCTGGCGTGAACGTTGCTTTTATTGTGTAACGATGAAAGCATTGTTATTAATATTTATGTAAATAAGGTTTCTGAAACATGAATTTGTTAGAGGCTATCGTGGGTTTGTTAGACAGCGTCTGATTTTTAACGTGATGATTGTGGATTCTACCACTACTCGGAGAATGAATTAGCTTCACGCTGTATCCCGCACACAGCAGGGTAGCCAGAGGGAACCTAGTGTTAAGACACTCCGTTCCCCACTTTCTGCCGAATTCTAGAGGCATTGCATGTTGAATGGCAGAACTCTACGCCGCGTTTAGCCTCGGCACCAGAGCGAAGAAATGAAAATATAAATTTAAGTAAATATTGAATGAATAATTTTCCGATATCTTAAGATGTAGATTCTTTATTCTATTTGGTCCCTATATTCGAATTTGAAGTAGATTCTTGAACGGTGGAAAGTTTTGTTCTATTACGAAGCAATGCCACACAAACTAGGTTCTCCCTACCTACTGCGTGCGGGATAAAGCGTGAAATGAATAATAAGTTTATTACAGAATTTTTATTAAAGAACAAACTATCACAATAATTATTCTGTTCCCTACTGTCAACGGAATACTAATGAACACATTTAATTTCATACGCTCTGTTCTTCATTTCAAATACCATAATGTGTTTCTATTCGGTTGAATGTGACTCCATATTTCATATATGTATTTTAGTTCCCGCACATATGTGCGGGATGCACACAGCAAGGTAGGCAGAGTGAACTTAGTGTTAAGATACTCCGTGCAGCACTTTTTGAATAAACTTTTCGAAACATTGCGTGTTGGGTGGAACTCATCGCCGAGCTTTTGCCTTGGTGTCAGAGCGAAGAAATTAAAATATTAATAAATACTAATTAGTTGCCTCGAGTGGCGATCGAACCCACAATCATCCCGTTATAATCACATTCTTCTTCAGTGTACAAATAGTGTGGTACATTCTTCTTAAGTCTCACCATGATCTCCTCGATAGTATCTGCCACTCTATATATATCTTCATTGCGAATTCGATCAGCTAAACTGACTCCGCATATCTTACGATGAGATCTGAGCATCTCCACAGCATCCATCTTTTTTTCTTTCTTCTTCTGTAATATTCACATTTCGCTGCCGTACAACAGCGTCGGTACCAACACTGCTTTGTATACGGCAAACGTACAGTTGTGGTGATATTTCGTCGTCTCATCGACGCAGCCAAAGCGCCGCCGTTAAACCTATTACTTCCAGCAATACTCTTTTCCGATATACTTCCCATATATGCCACTTCATTCACTTCTTCTAATAATTTACCATTTAAACTGATCTTGCATTCCATAGTTTCTTCATTTCTTTCAAATACCAGTTTAATGATTACATTTAGACATATGGCCATAAACTCAAAGAATTAAGTAATAACAAATTAGCGTTATGTACTATATAAATATTCGCTACACACGAAAGTACGAAATTAAAACCATGCATTTTACGAGTTTCCAAAATGAGAAAATATTTCTCTTATCTGAACCCATTTTTAATTTTCCTGCAATTTTAGCTTATTATACTGTTTTAGTTTTAGTAATAGTTGGGCGGTAGTGATTTATAATTAATCGAATCCTTCAAAATATTTGGCTTATTTTATATTAATTTGGCTCTCCAGGGCTATTTTTATTTTAGTCTTCTGTTTTCCTAACTTTGCAGTAACATACTTGAGAAATACATACATCAATTGTTTTAAAAACTTTATCGAATTAAACATTGGAACCTTACATACAACTATCGCATTTTTCTACAGATATTCTATACCAGAATAACTTCAGATTAATAATTGCCTCATGTTTTGATTTGGTAATTTGTTGAACTCTTATTTTTCTTTTGTAGGTATATATTTTTGAACTTCACGTACCTTCCACATATAGATGAGAAGACAGAGAAAATAGTACAAAAATATAATGTCCTCTGTTGTAGCTTAAGAGACGACGAAGATATCACCGTTGCCGTCCTTTTCTAATCAGATCGTGGAAATAAAAACTACAATGAAATATTTTCTTATTTGTACACATGTACACAAGCAGCTTCATGTTTTATTCCTCACAGTAGCGTAGGCAGACGGAACCAAGTATTAAGACATTCCGTTCCCCACTTTCTGCCGGCAGAACTAAACACCGCACTACTTCTAACAAAAAAAAATACAATACAATAGGAAAATAAATATTTTTTATTTATGTTGTAATTTTTTATCCGATTCAGGATTAAACAAACAACCATTGTGGATATTTTAAAAATTAGTTAAAATGATGATGACATACAAAATTAAATAAATTAAATAAAAAGAATATTTTGGGCGGGACACCTCAGCTTTGTTTCCAAATCGCGGAGGCCTCGAGTCCTGCTACGTTGAAATTTTTACGCGTTTCTAAGTATCTATCGTATGTATTATTATCAGACTACTCAAATTTGTAACAAGTACTTTTGTAATATTATATATTCAGTAAAATATAAGATGTGAATTTTTCAGTTTTTATATCTATCTTTCTGTAAAAAAATATGGAGAAATTATTAAAATTTGTAGTGCATACTTGTGTAATATTATATATTCAGTAAAATATAACATGTCAATTTTTCAGTTTTTATATTAATTATCTTTCTGTAAAAAAAGATTGAAAAATTATTATTACTTACTTAAGAGAATATAAATTTAAAGCATTTTTTATTTTATATTTTGTAAACAGACTATATTATAGGAGTGGACCCTTAAGTGATTAATTATGTCAAGCCAAGAAAAACAAAGAATGTCATTAAAAAAATGCATATCATGTTCATAGTTTCAGTATTCTCTTTGTTGATGTAATTTGACACTCCTACCAATTTGTTTTGTAAAGGAAATATTTTGTTAAAAAATGTTCATTCTGCTTTCATAAACTTATGAAAAATAACTTTCACTTTCTAATATAATATCACTCACTTTCTAGTAAAGTGTACGGCAAACTTTGCCTGTTGTTACTTTGCTTACCAAAGCTGGAAAATTAAAATAAATAAAATATTATACAGAGTGGAAGCGTCAGCGCTCCTTTAAGTATTTTATACTCATACTTAAAGAAATTAATCAAAATACCTCAACAGTTTAGACATAAGATTTTTTTTTAATTTCACGATGTTTATCCATATCTGTATTTCGTGTGAGGCAGTTACGCAAAGATACCAATAACGTAAACGCATACTACTACAAAATGACTACTACTACGTGCGTGCGTCTTGACAAATGGCATTGTATTTTACAACGATAATTTTATTATTTATTTTGTTTGAAATATCACTTTTTTAATTTTGGATTTTTTAAAATGTAGTAGGTTTTTATAGAGTAGTTAAAATTGTTGTTTCATTTAAAGTGCTGCTAACAAAAACACTCTGTATATATTGGCTACCCTGACTATTTTCACGCTTTCTCCCGCATACCATGTCAAAGCATGTAAAAAAAATCTTTCTTTCTAATAGGAATTCCTCCGAGAATCGAACCTAAAATCGTCACTATAGTCAAATACTTACCCACTGTGCAATAATTAATCTTGAATCAAGCTCCGTATAAATTATATATCACGATATAACATTTATTGTAATATATTTTTGCTCTGTCACTCCCTATGATAAATTGTTGTAATTTGCGTCTCGTTTTCGTAAGACAAGTGACCTGCGAAACTTGCCACATTAGTGTTTGCCGCATTAATCTTTTTTGCCTTAAATTACAGCTAAGGCACCATTTATTATAAGAGTCTAACAATGAAATAAGCGAATATGGTACGAAAATATATTAATTTATGGAACCAAATAGTGGCTATCATACGATTTTATAATATTATATTATTAAAATGCACTGATTAAAAATATGAATAGCGCAGCACTTGACAATAAATTTGATGTTTTGTGTTCAATTTCTACACGGCAGAATAAATAACTTTCCGTTCTCCGCTCTGGTGGACTTTTTGAAGGTAATTACATCGTGTTACCCCAGAAATACTGCAGGAGCCCCTACTGCAGGAGCTGGTAGATATTTATTAGTTCGCCATGACTTTAAAGAGCAGGAGGAGGAGGTGATTGCTATAGGCCTGTTTCCTTCTGTTTATTAGTCGGATGGACTGTGAGGTATGCCGAACAGCTTTTTAGCTGAACTTAATGTCAGACATTGAGATCTGGCACCGGAGGACAGTTGATGGTGTATTTCCGAGATCATCTAAAGTAGAGATTGAGGTGAAGAGAGCGCCCAAAAGAGCGGCTTTCTCTTTCGCCGTAAGGCCCTAGGTGCCATTCTCTGTGTATAACAATGGAAGCGAAGGCTGGCTGAAGAAGTTGCCAAGTGCAGCCTCCGAGAGGGCGTAAAACTGACGGGTTCCGGACGGGTAGCTCTCAAGCTTCTCAACGATTTTGGCGAAACGTTAGGTTTTTGTTTTGGCAATATGCCATTTTAACTATCTATAGGCTCGGTTGTACTTTCTTTTTAAGGATTTTACCTTCGGATTTTTAGTGAGAAGTGCCTCGCCCCAGATTTGATATGCCAATGGAACCTTTTTCTCAACTTTCATACGTACCAAAATAAGGCTGTGATTTGCTACAAGGTTCTATGCCCTGCAGGCTACAGCAACGATACAGGCACTAGGGTCACCAGAAGAAAAGCAAACCGGCCCTTAGGAATAAGATGAGTAAAATGCTTGTATCCCCTTTCAATGTGCTGATTTATATTGCCAGACTTATTTATTAGTTGCTGGTGTTTTGCGACTGACGCAATTAATGGATACCACAACTTACTAAGCAGTGGTCTGAGGACCACGAAGAGGACCACAAATTCGACGGTCAGCCTGAGTTTCTGGACTCAGAGAAGGATTATCCAACACTGGAAGTCCTGGTACCGTTCTGAAGTAGTGTCTCTTTTTGTGCCATTGTAATATTACAGAAAGAGAAACTGGAGCTTGGCAATAGCTAATGCGAAACACAAACAAAAAACCATTACATTTTTTTTATGAGCTATGAGTGGTGGAACGCCGTGTTTTGCCTCGAGACCAGAGAGAAGAAATTAAAATATAAATATAAATAAAAATTTCACTTCCTTGAGTGGGAATCGAACCCACAACCAGTCGATTTTACAGTCACACTTTGTGCCTCTGCGCCACGACCGGCCTCACGTACTATACATACATACACAACATATTAAGATCTTAAAGAAAGAAAATCTAATAACGAAATTTAAAATACTTGAGAACTTGTACCTGATCAAAATGAAATCACAAATGGAATTTAAATTCAGTTTATTTAGCTATGTAAAGTGGTGATCAAGTTTCAGCTTAATCGAATAAACATCAGAGGTAATTGCGGGCGCGACGCCGCGCCCTTTGTGAACAGGAAGCCATATGAGTACATGAAAAATTACGACTAAACGAGTATTTCGTAAATGCTCGTATTTTATAATAGGTCTATGCTATATTACGTTATTAGGATAATTTCTGTGATGTGTATTATATTTTTGTCTTTTTTGTACTTGCAATAAGCAATTTTGTACTTGGTAAAAAATGGCTTTTCTTTTAAAAGCTTGCTTGAAAACTAATAATAATATAAATTTACTAAGAAATCAGGCTAGAGCTATAGTTAGCTCAAAGATAGTAAAAAATATAAAGTCTTTTGAAAACTATATCAATATAGAAGTTTCAGAATTACTCAATTTATAAATCCAAATTTTGAATGGAAAAAAGTAAAAGAGCAGTTTTTTCTGTTTTATTTGTTTCTTTGGCAACCCTACTGCTGGGGGTAGCAGGTGTGCTATGCACAGTCGCGACTGGCTGTCAAATGACTCACCATATATCTCGCTTAAAACTTTGCAACCACTGTACTACTACTAACTGCCAAATTTGGTAACTTTCGCGGTATCAATCTAGATTAATTTAACATATGATCAACACGTTAATGTTTATATAAGTTAGACATTTAAAAAAGATTTTTTTTCTAAGTTACTTTAAAAATAATCAATATTTGCAGTTTCGTTTTTTTCTTTGTTGCTTTCATATTTTTTGATTAGTTGCAAACGATATTTTACGTTTTAATCTATGGTGCTGAAAACTACTAATGTGCTACTGAAAAAAAACTACTGTGTATCTTAAGAAAATCCTTATAAAATTAAGATTAAAACACGAACATGATACATAAATAGTCATTGAATTTGTTATACATAATCATGTATTAAATAAATAATCATGTAGTTCAAGCGGGCGTCACGCTATTAAGTAATATAAACGGTAGTTGAGACACAAAGTGACTTTAAAATCAATAAGTTGTGGGTTCGATCCCCACTCGAGGGGATAAAATATTTATTTAAATTTATGTTTACATTTTTTTTGCTCTGGTGCCGAGGCAAGACGCGCTGTTCCGCCACTTAACGCACAATGCTTCCAAAATTTAGCGGAAAATGGGGAACGGAATGTCTCAACACTAGATTCCCTCTGCCTACCGTGCTGTGTGCATGATACAGCGTCTAGCTTCTAAACAGCACGGTAGACAGAGGGACTTCTAAACAGTAGTTTTTTTTCACACACAACAGCACGGTAGACAGAGGGAACCTAATAGTATGACTCGTTTACCGCCGAATTCTGCAGGCATTGCGTCTTGAGTGGCGGAACTCAACGCCACGCTCCGCCTCGATACCAGAGCGTGTGGGGATCGAACAGTAGTTATTTTTTATATGATATATTTAGCACTTTCACTCAAAAGTACCATTAAATCATTAAGACTTCAAAGGTCCTAATTACTTGCGTACTTCTTTTTATTTTCAAAGAACGATATTATAAACAGTAATTTCAAAATCGTTTCCTTATAAAATTCATCCACTGTCCCATTTACACAGTCTTTTCTATAATCGATCGTGATGTAATTGTTATAATTTAACTGAAGAATCAATGAATGTAACAAGACTATTTAAGTTAACATTTCAAATATTTATATTTGAACTACCTGAGTATATAAAGCCCGTCCCGATTTTTTTTGAAGGGGGTTAAAAAAAATGGCCCACAGAGAAGCTAACAACTTAAATAAGTTGTAATAAGCTTATAAGAATTTTGGCGTAGCTTGATGAGAACGTATGGAAGCCAAAGTGCTTGGACGGTCTCCAAAAGGCGCGGGTTCAAATCCCGCTACGTAAAATTTTTATACGTTTTCTAAATAAGTATTCTTCTTTCCTAAGTGTAGAATAATACTTTAAATACATTACAAAATGGTTTTGTTTTAGAATAGTGAGCCCATAATCTAATAAAAACTAATAAAGGAAAGTTTAAAATATACATGACAGTTTTCGAAGCAATAAAGGAGAACATGGGAGAACATGCGTGTGAGCCTAGTGTTAAAATACTCCGTTTCCATTAAGAAGCTTCGTTACCAGAACAGGGAAATGAAAATTATAAATATTAAATTTCGTCGACTGCGAATCGAACCCACAACCTATTACGTTTATAGTACCCTCTGCTCCTGTGCCACGACAGGTATTATTATAAAAAAATATATATAATAAATAAATTACTTAATTAATATAATTAAAATAAAAATAATCGTCAACCTGAAATTATACCACAACATTCTATTTCATATTTATCAATGGGCGTTACACTAAACCGTCTATAATACTAATTTTCTTTGTAACGTAAGCATCAGAAATTTAATTAACTCGTACTTCAAAGCCCGCTAAGGGTCAATAGGCACTCTGAAGGATTCGCTTTGTATAAAAAGGGATAACTCGAAGTTGTTTGCGAGGCAACTTCAGGATTTTATAGGACATTTCAGCACAGATTATGACGATGAAATTCTACAGCCTCCTGCCTCTACTCTGGAGTCTACAGGCAGGATATTAAATAGCATGAAATTGAATTGGTAGGCTTTTGTTAGGTTAAGCTGTTGGGTGTTCTATTTTACTGCTGTTGGTTGTCTTTTATTGAGGATTGTTTATTTCAGCTTCACACTGTATCCCGCTCATAGCAGCGTAAGAAAAGGGAACTTATTATTAAGACAATCCAATCCCGTTTAGATACATCCGTTCTGCACTTTTCACCGAATTCTGGGTGCGTAGGACTGCGTAGGTGTTATGAATAATATCAAGTATTCAATTCATTCTTCTATGGCGGAACTCAACGCCGATCTATGCCTCCACACCAGGGCGAAGAAATATAAATATAAATTTAAATAAATATTCCATTTCCTCGAGTGGGGATCGAACCCACAACCGTCGCCTTTCAATCACACCGTTGTGCCCTTGGGCCACGACAATTTAATAATTAATTTCTCTACATTAATTAATCTGCTCTACATTAATAGATATATGAATACAATGTAGTCAGTATCTTTACACTAGGTTCCCTACGCCTAGATTAAAGCAAAAAAAAACACTTAAAAGTAAGTAAATATAAAAACATTATTAATAAAAAAACACCATTATACAGTATATAAAAAGCAATAAAAGTTAACTATATGATTTTTAATAAAAAAAATAATACCAGCACGAACTATTCGGTCACAATCCCTGTTTATGCGATGTCCCAAATTAAAAGTGCGCGTAGACTTTTACGAGGCCGGAGCGCCCGAAAAGTCATTCCGCTTATCCGGTACCACATGCCGCTTAAGTCAGCCTCTTTACCTTCATAGATGGCTTGCGAGAGAGATATGACTACTTGTGATAGAAGAAAAGATAGGCTGTAATGTACTATAAGATTAGTTTTTAGTTCTCAATCTAATTTTGCTCTAGGGTATATTCAGTGATAGTTAACTAGATTTTTGTATGTGCTTATATTTAATTTATGATTAAATTTGTAAATTTAAAATTTTCGCATAGCATAGTTATGATTAAATTTGTAAATTTAAAATTTTCGCCTTTTATTTTAGAATATTATCAAAGTCAAAGTCAAGTTGTTGGGAAGAAAGCTGATAAAAATATCCAATCTCTTGTTGGTAGAAATATAATAAGCACATGTTTCTGTACTTTTTATCGGTACAACGTACATAACCGTGTTATTTGGCTTAAAGTACCTTAAGCAGGATTTGAATACATACCCATTATGAAAAAGTAAAAGCTATATATAATAAATGTATACTACTATAAAAATTCAAAACATAAATTACAAAAAATATCATCAAAATTCAAAATTTCGTGCAACAAAGTATATTTTTTATTTACCACTCTCGTAGTTACAAAGCAAAATTGTCTATTAAAATTCCCTTATGTCCGGTTTTTTCCGTACTTGGCATGCTTTACACGCAAAATTACCATAAGCACTGGGCTATTTCGTTTATCTGACCACGGAACGGCTTACTTGTGAACTCTGTAAAGCTTAGCGGGCGTGTACTAACGAGATGTAGGTTTTGTTTTTTTTTTTTCACTTTTTATTCATATGAAAAATGGCCCTAGGTCGATGATAAAAAGATGTAACTGAAGAATTATATTTTTGGACATTTTATAATATTAATTAATATAGATAATAAGCTAAATGCGCGTAATATCAGCTATTCTATAATAATAAAATAGTGTTATATAATCTATACATATTAATAAAATATAAGTGGACATATGTCTGTGATTAAAATATATTTTTTTCACCTTTTGTCTTATCTCCGGGAACAGCTGGACCGATGTTTATGGGAGTTTCACTTAAAGATAGAGTGTAGGGCGCTGTGGAATATATTTTTTTTCACGTTCTCCGCTAAAAAGTGCAGCATTGAGTTCCGCCATTCAAAACACAATCTTGATACATTATTCAAGCGGACAATGAAGAGCGGAGTGTCTTCTCTTTTTCTTTAAATCTAAAAAAATACAAATATAACGGCTGTAGTAGGTTCATTATCTTCTTATTTAATGTCATATGATGACAATATTTGAATTATAAAGAAGAGCAATTTACTATAGAACAACGTCTGAGTATGTCAACCGAAATATACGTGGAGGAGGTGTTGTAATGTGCGACTCAAAGGACTGCATACACGCTCGTTAATTACTGAAAAACACTAATTAGTTGTGAAATGCTCTTCGGAATACTTATTATATATATATATATATTTCGGAATAAAATATCTGAAATTGTTCAAATTGAGCATATAAATTGGAGAGTAATTATACTTTTATTAGTATTCTCTGGAATTTTTTATATGTAGACATAAATATAATATAATATATAATTGGAGTAGAATATTATGACGAATTGATTTATCCATAGCATAGCATAGCATAGCATAGTATAGCATAGCATAGCATGGCATAGCATAGCATAGCATAGCATAGCATAGCATAGCATAGCAAGTGCGACGTTGCGTGAGATATTTAGCAGGCACGCAGAAATAAATATAAATAAATAGTTCAGTTTGCTATTTAAAAAATCGTGTTTCAAGATAAAGATAGAGCATATTTTCGATTAAACCTAAATTAGTTCAGGTCTGCTAAGTGAAAACCTTACTTTGGGTTAAAGGTATTGTCTAGTCTTGTATTAAAAATATCATCGTTAACATTTCAATCAATTTTTGCATAAATGAACAGTTATTGGCGACTATGAATAGAAATGTATATAGAAATGGATATTTTTCACGCTGTCGTCTACCTACTCTGGTCCATTTCCCATTTTTCGCTGAATTCTAGATGCGATGCGTTTTGACTGGCGGAACTAAACGCCGCACTTTGCCTCGACACCACAGGGAAAAAAATATGAATATTAAATATTTCATTTTCTCGGGTGAGTATCGAACCCACAACTGCCGCGTTTACAGTCACGCGTTTGCGCCACAACTGGCCTCAAAATTAATTTCTCCACCTAATAATTATACATTCATCATTAAGGGTGGATGGACGTGTTCATTTTAAGCACAATTTTCGCGACACACAACACCCCCGCGGCTACAGCTTAACAAAATGAAAACTCATTCGCATGGAAGTCAATTATATATTAATTAATAATTTCGATCTTTCCTTTGTTTTATCGGGAATTTAATTTTGTTTCTCATTTTCTTCTATATGTTTATGGTTGATATTTAATAAATTATGATCTCTTGAGGCCGTCGTGGATTGTAAACGCAACAGATGTGAGTTCAAATACAACTCGGGGAATGAAAAATTTACTAATTTCAATCGCAACACACAATGCCTCAAACATTTGGAGAAAATTAGAGAACGGAAGTAAATTAATGGGAAACGGAGTGTCTTAACACTTTCTCAGATTCCCTGTCTACGTTGCTCTGAGCGGGATACAGCGTGAACCAAAAGGTTATGGTTTTGATTTCCACTCTGAGCAGATTGAACTATTTACATTTCCTGCCTATGGTAACAAGACAAAGCGAGATGTTGAATTCCGTTATTAAATATGCAATTTCTCGTAAATCGAAAGATGAAGAACGGAGTGTATAAACACTAGGTTCCCTTTGCCTTCCCTGCTATATGCGTAATACTAAGCTTCAAGATAGCAAAAATATTTTGTTACGCTGTATATTAATGGAATATTATATTAATTAAATTTACGTTTTTACATTTTATTTCATAGAATCTGATACAAAAATTCAATTAATAAAAATTCTTTTATGTAGGTATATCCCGTATTTGTGTACAAGAATTAACTGTAATATTTTTATGTAAAAAAATAACTATATTATTGAAAAACTTTAAAAAATATTTTCTTTTATAATTATAATTCGAAAGCTAATTTAACAGAAAGGAATATATAATATTATATCGAATAAACTCAAGATGGGTGTGCAATAAGTGGATGTTAACCCTTGTATGCTTTGGGGAATGTGTAATGTAGTCGGGTTGCTTGGATGGCTCTAATATCTATAATAATACGGTTATAAGCTTGTATAATTCTGGCAACTGGTCTTGCTAAACTGTTTTGGTTAGTTCAAATATGAGTCTACTTGGTCAGATATCGAATTCTTAATTGTTTATTAAATAACATATTCAAATGTACATAAATGCTAAATATTGAAGATTTTTTGGTGTGAAAAGCTTCATTCATATCTTTTATATTATAACAGTTTCTTTAGCTCTAATTTTAAAAAATCCTTTTGTGTGAATAGTCTACTTATCGCGAAATCCATATTCCTGCGGTCAGTTACTTTGGACATTTAGAATGTCTCACGTGTTATATACACAGTTGTCAGTTATTTCCAAGTGTACAAGCGGACGAAGCCGCAGGTGAAATATAATATTTCATATACCGACAATTTTCACATTACAGTAACGTTATCATCCTTCCATTGTCTATATAACTTTATACAATTACAGTAAAAATAACAAAAGGGGACCAGAGTCACCGGAAGGAAGTTGTCAACTTATAAAAGAATATTCTCTATTCAATATATACGAATATTAGAACAAAGGAACGTGACATGGGTCATCTAATGTCCGACACAAAGGCCAGAATACACATGAGAGAATTACTGAAGACGGCTAATTAGCCCTCTAATAGTACTTCCTCATATAACACCCATAAATGTACCATTATCCCGTCTTCCTAAAGCACCCCTAATTATACAGGTAAAGGACTTGACTTCACTTTGGTATATTTTATGTTTTTGTTGTAAATTTCTTTTATATTCACACGTTTCCCGTATTTTGTGGAAATAATAAGAAAGATAAAGAACCTCATTAAGCTGTTCTTTATATTTCGGCTAACAGAGATAAAGTAATAGAGTTTCGTCTAATATATTTTTTTTGAATTGTCCAATTTTAAATATCCATGTGAAGAAATTAATATTTAACTAAACTAATATAATCATGCAATATGTTTTTTCTTACTTTACGCTGCATACCGCACATAAAATAATGTGAGGGGGAACCTGGGAACCTAGTATTAAGACACTTCTGTTCATCACTTTACTTCAGTCATTGCGTGTTAAGAGGCTTAACTCTAGGCAGTTTTGTCTCGTCATCACAACGAAGAAAATAAAATATACCAAAATTATATTTCAATTCCTCGAGTAGAAATCGAACCCACAACTCCAACGCGTTTAGCCGCACGCTTGTGCACCTGTGCCACAGCTAGGCCATATACAATAATCATAATTATAATATAAAATTAGATACAGATAAAATAAAATAAATGATGTTCTATAATACCGCATTGGATCACATAACCGAGTCAGGTTTTAAAAGTTTAAATTTAAATTTAAAGCGTACGTTGACTTTTACGAGTCCACAGCGCCCAAAAGCCATTTCGCTTATCCGCAACCGCCGACCACTTAATTTCGCTCTCTTTGCAATTTTTTTTAGTTTTTTTGGACCTAATTTTAGGCTTTATATCGCAGGAATTATTTTTAAGGAAAGTTTAAAGTTAAATAGAGGCTGAACTGAATCTTTGCAACGGTTTATCTAAGGACTGAAATTATAGGGTATAGTTAAAATATACCTATATTTTATATTTTAATACATAATATTGTGTATTCAAAATTGCTGTTATAAAGATGAATGATAATGTTTTTATTTACTTTTTTTGTTTTTTCAGCTTCACGTCGTCTTGTATATAACAGCGTAGGCAGAGGGAACCTAATTTTCCGCCGTATTTTTTACACCCCAGACCAGTTCTGAGTGGAATCTCAATACCGCCTTTTTTGTCTTGCTACCCAAACTAATAAAACTAAAGATATTAAATAATCAAATCCTACAAGTAGGAATCGAACCCACGATGCCACGGCGTCAAATCGCATTTACATTGAAAGCTCGCAATATAAGCTTACATATAACGGCTATTCTATCCACGCCGCAATGCTATAGGAACTGTATAAAGCGTTTGACGACCGTACGACCTGCACGTGAGGCACCTGTGATCTGTCACGGGCCCATTGCGATGCAGGAAAATGAAACGTCAAAGCGAAACACGCTTTTCATTTTAGACTGCAACTCCATACTGGGAAAATGTCACAATAAATAAAGTATGGAGTAACTTATTATTATTATTTTTTTGTATTTTTATAGTCTTTTCGTTTTTTGGGAATATTTTAGTTGGTGAAAAAATTTGTATAAAAATTCTGATATAGGTGCTTATAAATAGTAGTATAATAGTGTGCAAATGCCTATTATATTTAATGTAAGTCATTTCTTTTTCCACTTTAAAGCATCTAGGTAACATATTTTAGGAGGGTAGGCAAAGAAAAAAGTAGGCAGTGTTGAGTAATCTCGATCTTTTGAAAATGAAATTATGCATAAAATTTAATATTTAAAGTCATTATGTGCAAGGTGCCAGAAGTCATTTTTACACTTCACTAAACTAAACACATTTCGCAAATTCATATCATAGCCAACATTTATAGTTACTTAAGTAATGTGTCAAAAGGATTTGTTATCTATTCTATTCTCTATTAAGACAATCCTAATGCCTACTTTTTTCCCTACATAGGCATAGGACCTAGCGTTGACTACTCCGTTCCCGACTTTTCACCCAATATCGAGATATTGCGTGTTGAATGGCGAAGTACAACGCCGTCTTGTTAAACAAAACGGTTATTTATATATTTTGAAATTTCAAATGCAATATATAGGTCAGTCACAAAGGCACAAAGTGTGACTGTAAAATCACACTGGTTATAGGTTCGAACCCCACTCGAGGAAATGAAATATTTACTTATATTCATATTTTCGTTACTTCGCTCTGGTGTCGACGCTAAGCGCGGTTTCGCCACTCAACACGCAATGCCTCCAGAACTCGGTGGAAAATGGAGAAACCCTGCTGAAAAAAAAAGATGCAATATATAAGAATTAGAAGAATAATAGATATTGGAATCGACTATACATTAGGGGCATAGCACATAGTGTGCATAACAATAAATCGACTTCTATATTTACTATAATAATATTATATTTTAATATGAAATGAGTTCTTGTAACTAGAATAAGAAATTATTAATATTCGATTTATATGCAAATGGTTTAGCGAGAAAAATACTCAATATGTCTTTGTGTTCCTTTTATTAATTAATCTTACGTTGAGGCCAGCTAAGCAAGGGCACAAGCGTGCGACTGTAAACGTGACAGCTTATGGGTTCGATTCCCACTCAAGGAAATGAAAGATTTATTGTTTTCCTCGCTCTGGTAACGAGGAAAAGTGCGGCGTTAAGTTCCGATATTCAATACGCAAAGCCTCTAGAATTCTGCAAAAAGAGTTCTGCCTACACTATGTGCAGGCTAAAAAGAGAGTGAAAGAAAGGAGTTTTAAGGAGCACGCAGTGTCTTAACACTAAGTTACCTCTACCTACCTGCCCAAATTATGATACAGAAAAACTTTTTATATTACTAAATGTATTTATCAACAATAATTTAACCAAAATTATTACGAAGTCAAATTTAACACTGAAATCTGGCATACGAGCGACCATCATTGCATATTACAGCACAAAATTATTTTAAATTTTTACAAAATTAGTTTTAAATGTTTACAATTGAAGTTTAAGTAATTTTCATTTTATTATGAATTTTAATTTGGAAAATAAACGACTCCGGTCCAACCTGCCCGAATTACACAAAAATATTCGCGTCCGATGCAATCAGCGTTGTATGATTAAGGATTTTGCTGTAATTAATATACATTTTCGTTTTCGTATTGATGAATCTTTGTATAGCGTTTATATTTTCATTAAAAAATCGTAAATTGTATAGGTATGTCATGGTTATGAATACGGTTTTTACTTGGTTAAATATCAATTTTTTTATACTTAAATTAAAATTGATGATTTTCCAGTTAAATGTGTCGTTAAGTTTCGCATCCCAATTTAATATAAAATAAAATAAATTGGTCAAGTGCGAGTCGAACTCACACAACATACCGGGAGTTTTGTATCAATTTCTGGATTGTATGTCAACGGGAAGTACAATTAGAATTTGACAAACTTACATTTGCACTCATTTTATATGAAATAAACTACAATTATAAATTTGTAATGATTTTTTCCTATAAAATATCTAGAAATTTTCACTTTTTAGATTTTTTACCTTTATTTGTACTGGTAGTTTAGACTTCTTGCAAAGTTTTATAAATGTAGGTCTACGGAAAGTTCCCTATAGGTTTTGATTACGCGGCGATTTTCATACAAAATCGATGCATAAATGCTCGTATTGATAGTGTTGACTTAAAAGCTTATTTTTTCTGATTAACCTTTACGCAATCTCAAGATAAATGGTTTAGACTTTAGACGGACGGCCAGACGGACAAGAAAGTTGTAACGTTTGAGGTACAGAAACACCCAATGAAGTGTTAACATTTATTTACTTCTCATTCTACAGTTACACTTTAAAATGTTACTATAATATAGCTGTTTTGCATTAAAACAAAACTGTTAATATGTGTATGAAGAAATATATAATTTTGCCTTTTTACATAAAAATATATCCAAAAAGACTTAATTATATTTTCGGTGAGATAACAACATCTTGTTGCAAGTTTTCAGGGAATTTGTCCAAGTGTCCCGACCTCGCGCCCTCGGGGGCAGTAAACGAGATATGTATACGAGAGTATTATTTTCATCTTTATATGCATTATATTACATTTTACTATGTAAGTTGTCGTTTTATAGTTTGATACATTATTACAATAAAGTGTCGCTATAAATAAAAAAAATGTTCTTAAATTATTGTAATTTAAAAAATCATATCCTACTAATATAAATAGATTCTGTTTCAATTTTACGCAAAGATTACTGAGCGGATTTAGATGAAACTTTATAGTAATATAGCTTATACGTCAGCATAACACATAGACTACAATTTATATAAACATTTTGTATAATTTGGCTATAATATAACAATAAGTTTGAGCAGGCGAAGCCGCGTGTGGGTCCCTAGTCTTTTATAAAATTAATGATATCCGCCATCCAATGTACAATGGTCCAAACACAAATGCAAAGAGAATAATGGAGAGAGTAATTAACCTTTACTCTATCTACACGGCGACGTTGAAAATGCCTAAAATTAAAACATAAGTTAAAGCCTATAAAAAAACGTTAGTATATTTTTAAACATTTTTAGTGTTATTCCACACTTAGGAAAAAAAAAGAAAAGAAAAATTTCTATTTCTAAATAAGTATATTTCTAAATAAGTAACGTTGGTGTAATTTTATTATTATTTTTTTGTCTTCATGCTGTATTCCGAGGGAGAGGGAACCTAGCGTTAAGAAACTCCGTTTATCATTTTCCACCAAACTCTGAAGACATTGCGTGTTGACTGACGGAATTCAACGTCGCGCTCTGCCTCAACACCAGGCCGAAGAAATGCAAATATTAAATACTTCATTTCCTCTAGTTGGAATGGAACCCACAACCGGTCGTGTTTATAGTCACACACTTCAGCCCCTGTGCTACAACTGGCGTGTAATTTTATTATAACAATTACTTTTATTTCTCGAACCTACCTTGAATTCTATAGAGCCAAATATGAAAATAACTAAATTATGACATGAGAAGATATTTATCGTAATATAGTTGCTTGTGGGCACGTACGATGTGATTTGTTTCCGTCCCTCTAATAACGATTTCGATAATATTTGTATGAGGTCGAATATTGGACGATGTTTCGATATTCGTATACCAATACGAAGCAGTTTATTGCGCTAATATCTCGTTTGAGGTCGTCGGACGGTGGTACTCGGTGCTGTAATTGGCGGACTTAATATGAGTGTGTGACAAAATTATTTATGTTCTATCAATGAAAATCTGTAGATATTTTATTATTATTAGCTTCACGCTGTATCCCGCACACAGCAGGGTAGGCAGAGGGAACCTAGTGTTAAGACACTCCGTTCCCCACTTTCTGCCGAATTCTGGAGGCATTGCGTGTTGAGTGGCAGAACTCAACGCCGCGCTTAACCTCGACACCAGAGCGAAGAAAATGGAAATATAAATTTAAGTAAATATTTCAGTAGATATTTAAAAATTTTCAAATTACATTAATACCTATGTTGTATAATTATAAGTTGTGTTCAACTAATATTTTAAGTTTCAAGCTTTCCTGCACATAGCAGGGTAAACATTGGGAACCTGGAAACCTAGTATTAAGACACTCTATTCCCATTAAGACACTTCCGCACCCTACTTTACGCCGAATTCTATAGGCGTTGCGAATTCAGTGGCGGAACTCAATGCCGCGCTTTACCTCGTTACCAAAGCGAGGAATTGAAAACATTAAATAGTTAATTTCTTCGAGTGGGCATCGAACCCACAACCTATCGATACCTATAGCACCTATGTGAAATATACTTTTTCTTATACATTTGTGAAGCAGACTGAGAACTTGTGTCTTCCGTTGAGGCATCCCTCAACAATGTCTCCTCATGGGGTGAAAGGAACCTAGTTCAGTTTAACCCCCTGAAGACACAAGTTTGCGCGTTAACCACAAAAAAAATCCCATTTATCGTATCACCAGTATTTCAGAACATTCCCCTTACAGCCGCGCCCAGTATCAGTATATTGGGCCTCAATGTTTCGAGTGACTGCCAGTATCGCGATCATTTGGAAAGCAAGGCCAAG
>JAATLQ010033946.1:9171-20122 GCA_013421005.1 Heliconius erato x Heliconius himera | reverse complement strand
TTTTTTTGTTAGAATTTATTATGATAATGATAATCATGATATACCTTTTTGAAATTCTGAAATTGAGCTCTTGAATTTGATACCCATATTGTAGTGTTCGGAACGAAAAATTTTTTTTTCACTAAGTCCAATGGCGTCCCACAGCCGCCATGATTATTTTTTAATAACGTCACCTATTTAAGAACACTTGGGCTGCTAATATGAATCTAACGATACCTCAAATATGTAAATCCGTTCAGTGGTTCTGGAGATACGAGGTAATAAAGAATATTACATACATACAAGATACGCGCGAAAAACATAACCCTTCCTTAGCAGTCGGGAAAAACATAATAATTAACGTCACGACGCCACGCGGAATGTACGACGCGCTTTGTGGAAATATTTAGATGCAACCACCTCCAATCTCTAACCCCCTCCCCCTCCTCTCCCCTGTGAGGCGCGGTGGAGCACTTGGGAGATATGTGTTACATGTAACAGTTGAACTACTGTATTACACTATGGGCATTCATACATCTTCGTTTCTTGGCTTACGTGAATTAAATTAGGTAACGAAGCAAAGTGCAGCGTTGAGTTCTGCCACTCCACACGTAATGCCCCAAAAATTGCTATTATCATAGAAATATCTAGAATTTATTCTCGGACAGAAGTAACCAACGACTAACACAGATGTTCTTCATACGCTCTAAAAATATCGTATAAGTTTTATTTAATTTAGCTTCAAAGTATTGTTACATCGTCGTGGCATAGTGGTACAGTATTTGAATGTGAATGCAACAGTTGTGAGTTCTATTCCCGCTCGGAGAAATTAATTATTTTCAATTCAACGCTCTGGTCACAAAATAAACCGTGACTTTGAATTCTATTCTAATATAATGGCATTATAATATCTCAAAAATTAGCCTTCTGTGCTATAATTAATGTGGGATACAGCGTGAAGCTAAAAATGAGCGGTCGTTTACCTCATAGCTTATTTTTTTTATTTATTCGTCTACTTAATATGTGATACAAGTCTGAAACTAATTTATTTAGATTCTGAATCAAAGACTTAGATTAGGATAAAGAAAGATAGTATACGACCAAATTTTTTCTTTTTACTTCATTCTTACTTGAGAAAAGCTTCAGCTGCCTATACATTCTATCTATTAGCTGCCATTTAAACGATTCTGTGCAAAAGATTTAAGAAAAATGGGATTCGTCAAAGCCACGGAGAGGTGGTGCGCCGGACACACAAATTTACGACGACGACCAAGAACTACTTCCACTACCTTCACTCTATTATTTTTCAGAATATTTTATGGCACGTAAGTGTTATACCTACAAACTTTAGTTCCTACAGTCTTGACGTTTAGCGGAATTTATCGTCTCTTCCTTTTAAATGTGTTTGTGTTGCGCTGAAAACATTTCAGATGTTGTTTTGGATAATGCGGGAGAGTCTAAGGTAATTTTATTTATGGTACATGTTGATGTTCTCGAAGGTCAACTGTGATCCTAAGAGCAGTTGCTTTACAAAAATCCCATACATATATACTCACAAGATACAATAAGTTGATGTCAGTACTCGGTCACATGGAGGAACATATACTCGTCTATGGCGAGTAATAACTGCTTTTTAGTTTACCTCCCTACATGCCAAATCTCTACTTTCTAAATACAATAAGTTGAGTAGCAAATATAATGAAATTCAACCTTTCAATGCTTAATATTTTCTTGACTTGATACGCTATATTTATAAATAATTACTTTTCCTTTATACCTATTAGTAAGAAGTACCTAATAAGTATTACCATTTTTCAAAAAAAGTTTAAATGTTTGAATTCTCGGCTTCACCTGGACTCCTGTTTAGCAGGATGGGCAGAGGGAACCTAGTTAGGCACTCCGTTCCCCTTGCACCGTTCAATTTTCTAGACAGTCTATGTTGAATAAGAATACGATGTCGCGTTTTGTCTTCTTACCAGAGAGAGGAAATGAAAATTGCTTATTTCACCAAATGGGAATCAAAGCCATAACCACCGCGTTTACAGTCCAACGATATGCTGCTACACCACGATGGCCTCAGAAATATTTTAATATGCGTATTAAAATATTACTACACATATAAACTTTCTTAATCGAAATTCGACCGACTTTTGGATAAACTCGTAGTACACGAGTTACTTTGTGTATATCAAATTTAATATTTTAGTGTTTGAGTGTGAGTAGGCTTACAAGGTACAAAGTACGAACCACTAAATAATGTATACTGATCTATATTATACTTACATTATAAGGGTGAAGAGTTCATTTGGTTGAACGCGCTAATCTCGGGACCTAGCTCGGACCGGGCAGCTCCCAACTACCGACTATCTTGACTACGCTTAAGTTAATAAAAGATTAAAAAAACCATTCAACTGTAAGTCGGACTCGTCCACCGAGGGTTTTGTACCAACTTCAGGATTGTAAGTCAAGAGGAAGTTGGGTATATACACCTCAGTTTGTATATAATTAAAACATTGTAGAAATAAATACTTTTTTTTTACCTAATTTGTTGTTCAAGTTCTTACTTGCCAAATAAGATACTTGTAGGTCTACGGGACAAACTTAAGTATGCGGGAATATTGAATATTGTACGACAGTAAAAGATCATAAGAGAAATTAAATGCAAAAATCATGTACTTTTTAAAAATTAAAATTTAACAATTGTATTTGTGTTGGATAGTATTATACTTATACAATAATGCTTATCAGTTCCCTCTCCATCACAAGCTTAGCCTAGTTTGGGATATTTATATCTTTTTCTCATTAAATAAGAATAAGCAGAGAGAACCGAGAGTCAAGACACTCAGTCCACTTCCCGCTTGAATTCCTATTTCGCGGCCGAACTTAACGCTGTACTTGGATACTTAACTGAATCTAGCAAAATAAGAAATATTTCATCTTGATGATAAAGTACATATTAAAAGCTCATTTCTATTTGGAATAAACACGCTTCGTAATAAAATTCTATACTATGATATAATTGTATCACAGCGTGACTCAGCTCGAGCAGCTCCTCGTTAGTTTATCCTAATATCATACGTTTGAAAGTCACAGATCCAATTTTGTTGTATAACAATTGTTTTTGTTACGTCAAAGGTTTGTTTTTATGATTATTCGCTTTTTGGAAACCTTTACTTTTGTTTAACAAATGTCTTACTTTCTACGGTGGTTGTGGGTTCGACCTATACTCGAGTAAAAGCTAATACGAGTATTTGAATCTTTTTTCTTGTACAAACTGGGTAGATAGTTCTTGATGCGAGACCTCGTAAGGAAGTGAAAAGTTGAGAACACCACAATATTGTATCTGTCTCTATAGAGAAGTGTACAGTGTAAAAGAATACATTATTACTTCTACGTAACTCAACGCCGCACTTTAATGGCCTGAATTGAAATAAAAAAAAATATTGATAAAAATGCAATAGAATACATTTTTTTAAATATAATTTATAATACAAACTGAAATTAAACAAAAAACTAGCGAGTGAGTAGATTAGAAGGGTTCCGGCCGGACTTAAGCTTCGCCTTAAAACTTTATTACGTTGGACCCATATCAAATTTATACTGAAATTTACAATGTATTATCATTATCAGCTGTGATATTTTCTGAAATTTAATAAATTATTTAAATATTAACACACGAAACGCGGTGTTGAGTTGTGCCATTCACCAGGCAATGTCTAGAAAATTGGGCGGAATGTGAAGCGGAGAGTCCTAGAACTAGATTCTTTTACTTTTTTATATGCCAGATACAGCGCGAAACTAAAAAACAGAATATTCCTACTAAATACGATACCATTTTCCGTCCGTATTTCTGTTGTATGGAGGCACGAAGTTTATAAACAATTTATCCCGTAAACTTGAGCTATCAACGAGACTTTCCAAACATCTATATATATAAAAGGACTTGTGCTGACTGACTGAGGTAAGACGCACGCAGAGCCGTAACCGCTGATGGTAGAAACGTGAAATTTGGGCAGATATTTATTTTCATATTCTGGACATCCACTAAGAAGGGAATTTGAAAAATTTTAACCCTAAAGGGATGAAATAGGGGTTGAAAGTTTGTATGGAAAAAAAAATGTAATCTGTACCGATTTTTATAAAATTTGAAATTCAGACTCTTAAAAATATTTCATTGAACACGTGTTTCATCATTTTTAAGAATTCACCCCCTAAGGGTTCAAATAAGGGGTTGAAAGTTTATATGGAAAAATCTTTAAATTGCCACCGATTTTTATAAAAATTTAAATTCAGACTGTTAAAAATATTTTAGTGAACACGTGTTTCGTGTTTTTTTTAGAATTCACTCCTAATAAGCGGTCGAAGCCGCGCGCGCCCTCTAGTTTGGATATAAAGCTTCTTCGGAGATAAGACGGAGGACGATTAAACAACGTCTGTCCATTAATTAAATGTTTGCGTCAACGTCGACAACTTCTCAATATAATAGAAATTTCTTTCTTAATTCTGATTCTTCTGTAAGCGGAAAGCCAAGGTCAAAATAATATTAATTAAAGATACAATCCAAATACATCGAAAAAAAGACCCGAATTATATTTTTACACGCTTTTATTTGGTAGACATGTAACTAACTTAACTTCACGCTTTATCCCTAACTACCCCGTAGTTAGAGACAATGCAGCGGTCTCAAACGCTGTAGTCTATTCCAGATTTTACTAGAACACGCGTCAAATATCCGTCCGTCCGTGTATTTTGAATTTGCTGCGTATTGTAAAGTAAGTCATAGTGTAAGACTATGATGGTGTAGTGTGACAGCGTGTGGTTGTAAACGTGATGATTGTCCCACTGACGAACACTGAAGAGTTTCCCCACTCTGATAGAAGAAACACCACAAAAATGTCTCGAATATTAGGAACAACGTGGGGAACTGTATGTTTTAACAGTAAGATATCTGTATACTCGTATATAACAGGGTATAGATGAAATAAAGCGTGGCGTGTCAAAAGTAAAAACTTTCTCTGTAATATGAATGGACATTATAATGATAAAACGAACGTATACTAAAATTTTAAAACATCCCGTACTATGGCCAGACCCTAAACAACGAAATCATTCTTACTTTAAAAGAGTATTACACCTATAGTTATACGTTTATAAACTCATCTTTCATACATTCGCCCATTCATGACACGTTAATATTACGAGAACCACTGGTAGAGCCGACGTGGTGGTAATCTGTCCGTTGAACCTAAGTACGACTTTGTGAACTAAATACGTCCATTAAAGAATTAACTTCATAACATTTTTTTTAAAAGTGCTTAAATTTGATCCCAAGGCTTTTAATCTCTGAATTTGGCTGGCTTTTTATAAAATTGAAAAAAGTGAAAATACAAAATTATTCCATTGATATCTAAAAAATACAAATAAATTGTATTTTTTTTAATATCGTATAACGTACCCATATAATGTAATTTTGATGAAAACGCTAGACACAACAATGCAAATCTTTATGTAATAGAAAAATAATCTAAGAACAAACGTTACATTGATCAGTTGACCTTTTGTTTACAAGACTCTATGACGTTTTATAATGGCGGCTGCTAAATAAAACAAAAAACAAAACTTTAAAAACAATTTTGTTATTTCATAAACTAACTAAAAGTAGCATATTTGGACTGTTTATTATCCTTACCTAAGTTATCACTTATACCTATTTTATAATATAGTTGAGACTGCAGTGCGCTGCTGCGATCTCCGAGTGCAGTACGAGGGTGTATGTATGTATTGTTATTCCTCGGTTTATCGCTCGCTGTCTAGTTGATAGCCTGTACTGTGTGGATCACGTACACAGTCTTTATAAGTATAACTGTGTATGTGTGTGCTAAAAATTGCGTAAAGCTTTAACATAAAATGGTGTTAGTAAGGGGTCGTTAAAATAGTACTATTAAAGCATAGTTAGATTAGTAAATAGCTTCAACCGGCTAAAGAAATTAAGAACCTCAGAAGAGATATAGATCTCTAAGTACAATGAAACGGAAGTAATGTTCAGCGATGTAGTGACTCTTAAATTTCACCTCGCATATGTCAGGGTTGGTAAAAAGAAACTACAGTTACGACATTCAATTCTCCGTTTTCCGCACGAATTTAAAACACTATATTAAATTTAAAATGATGTGGAACTCAACACCGTGAAGTACGTTTTTCGTTTCCGCCAATCAGAACCGATACGCAGCGGTTGTGGGATATAACCCACAACCGCTGCGATGAGAATTAAACAATTTTGATTCTTTTTATGAACATACTATGGAAGTAAAAACAAGAACTGTAGATAGGAAGTAAATTTTAACTTAGTATTTTTGGAATGTTAAAATATGAATGAGAAACCAAAGAGATATTTTCAAGAGGTTCTCATTAAGTGTTTTCTTTGGCTTTCAATTAAAACTTAACTGAAAATGACAGGCTGGGAAGAAAAAAAATAACAAAAAACTTTTGAGTGTATTGCAGTAACAATTTATTTAACAGAATACAGTGATTGTCATTTCACGCACTTTTAGAAGTTAAGATTTTTAGCAGCAGAAGCAGTTAAAATTTTGGGAAGCAGCTATTTAACAGTGTCTTGTTATTAGCCTTTCCTTATCGACTCACCAACACACTATGTAAAAATAAGTAATAGAGTCTCCCCCCTGTCAACGCAGAGTGTAACAGGTTCATTCAACAGAGTACATAACAAAACTCATAGAGCATTCGTCCTATAATCTCCGGCGTCGCGCCACCACCACCTGTCGCGTGGCGGAGCACGGTGAAAGATCTCCTCTGTTATTATATCACGACGTTACTTTTTTTATTCGTAATTTTGGCGAAATGATCATCTTTGTTGAGATAAATTGATCTTATTATATTAGAGCAGCTTTAACTTCCGGCTTCTAACTCGTGGCTAAATGGAAATAACTAATAGTAGTATATGACACCTGAAGTATTCTTAGTGCCCGAGGTAACTGTTTATGGTATATTTATATTATCACAAGCGTGTGACTGTAAGTGCAACGTGCGCTCGAATGTTGAGTTCCGCCACTCAACATTTTACTTTAATAATACCGATTGATTACCTGCCCCGTCGTATTCCAGTAAATATTAGGTTCGGCGTCTATTGAAGTAGCTATTCAATTGAAGTAACATAATGTACCACATGTATTCTTACCATGTTATCGTTAAACAAAAAATGATACTTCAAAGTTATTGTTATATTATAGCCTATTTTGAAAAAAATATCACAATTTCTGTAGCTAACTGCTGAACAGTTAGCTTAATTATATCTTCAAATGAACAAAATAACATTTAAATGCAGAGTTAACGGTAATTGCACGCTGTATCCCCACTTCCCTCCACATGCCACGTGCCCCCCTCCACCGTGAGAGAGACAGATGAGCCTCACAAGATGGCTCCGCTAATGACTTCTACTAATGTCGCACAGTTGCGGCATTTACACTTGTTGCATAACAATATCTTTTAATTTATATATTTTACATAGAAATTACATATTTTTTTAGCGTTCCCTGTTTTCTGCCGAATAATTCATTTCCTTGAGTGAAACTAACACCAACACAACTGGTCTCAATACATCATAATTTGCGTATGTTACATTTGTTTCACTTACTTACAAATTAATTATAGATGTCCACTATTGTAGCGGTCGTGGGGAAAATTTGAGTATCGAAAGGATGGCAAAAAAGATTCATAAAGCAAGAGGGAATGGTGAGTGAGGTAGGAGGAGATCTCGCTTGACTTTCGAGAACACATGTCCAGGATATTGGAGTAAGATCCATCACCTACAATTTTGGAGACAATGCGTGCCGAGTGGCGGAGTTCAAATTCGTTCTTTATCTGCCAGAGCGGGGAAGTAAAACTGTTTCATTCAGACCGCTTAAAAAGTAAAAGTTAGAAAAACACATTACATAAGGATCATTCATCTAGGAGCGGTTGAGGACATTCGCGTTATTAGCGTTTCTTATATAGGTGGCCGCTGCATTCGAAGTGATGAATTGCTTCCTCTAGTGACACCTCAATTTGTTAACAAAAAATCTACTTTAACACTACAGAATAGAATTCAATTTATTAACGCGGCTTGTTATTGGGTCTTAACATATAAAAACAAAACGTCAAATGTTTTTTTGATATAATATATTCATTAATCCAAGTACGAACTATTGTTATCTTTGCATATTTGCCATACATATAGGGTAAGGTAGTTTATTGATCTATTTACGGAAAAAAATATTCGAACGGAAATCAATAAAATCTTTGGAGATAATTCGGACCGTCACATCCGATTTGATTTTTTTTTCGAATCCTGTTAGGGAGTTTTATTAAAAATGTATAAGAATCACGAAAGTCATGTAGACACGGATATATGGTAATCATAATATCTAGACAATATATACGTTGATACCTGACGTACCTTACTATAGAAGACAAACTCAATTTTCATTTTTAAATTTATTATCTACTAGCGACCCGCTTGCGGCTTCGCCCGCTTTAACTGCTGAATTATTCATGTAATGTACCTATGTTTGCAAAACACTTAAGATTACTAATGTGAAAATTATTGAAACCTTAATGCAACCCACATTTTCGTAGCTCCAATAAGGATGTTCCAATTTTTAAAAAAAACACACACCTGAACAAATGACACAAACAACAGAAAACTTAAACGAAAGAAATTATAAGCAACAGACTACCTACTATTCTCTTACCCAAAAATACTTAAACGAAAGATGTAACTATGTCGCGTTGAAGCACATTATAATTATTGGATAACTCCAAAATACGTGCAATCGCTTCTAAATTAACTTTGCTATAGAGCCAAGCGCAGAATTGAAGCATTCTCTCGTCCATCTCCGTAGTAGCTCCAAACGACATCTGGGCGTTGACACAGTATGAAATTGGAAGGATTATCAAATGCCATCTAGGCGGTCAACTCAGTCAGGAGAGACCCTCGGTTTCCTTAGGGAGGCCCATCTTAAACGACCAAGGTCCAATGCAAGGCTCATGAGTCGGATTTGGAGGAGAATAGAAAGTCCCTCGGAAGTAGTCTTACGTCTGACCTCGGGCGGCCGGGTATGCCACGGAGTGCTGCTCCTTAGGTGCAGGTGATACATTGGCGCAGCGGAATGCGTTGGACGCGAGACGACCAATATGTACCTCCAGGCTTTCTATTTTTATGTTGCGATGATGCGTGGTGTTCCTCACTTAGTATGGCGCCTGCGTCACTCGACGGAGGATGAGGTTCTGGACCACCTGCAGGATTTCTCCTTGAGTGATACTCGCTAGGGCGTTGTGATGTCATCAGTGTATAGTGGGGAACAACAGCAGCGATCAACTCAACTCTCACGCAAAATGTCCTGTCACTGAGGCAGGGAGGCAAAGACATGCGCGCCGTGCTGGGCGGTGCCGGATCTGAGCACTTAATGAAGTAGGCTCGGTCGGTAGTGCCAAACGCGGTCGAAAATGCGTGCTACGTCGAATAAGACTACTATTACACTGTCCTGTCGGTTGATCGCTGTTGCGGCGTAGTATAACCAGAGTGGTATACCCGCTTTCCAAACTGCTTGCTTCGTGGGTGGATGTGCGACTGGAGAAGTGAGAGGAATAACTTCTCGAACAGCTTGGCGACCGCGGGTGCGGTGGATCCATTTTTATAAGCACAAAGTTGCGGGGCGCGGGGGGACGCGTGGTGGGCGGCGAGCCGTTACACAGCAAGATTTTTTTAGTACCGTAGTTTTAAATCTGTGCTACTAATCTTCTAAAGTACTTATTGAAATGAAAAACAGTAAACAACATTTTGATTTATATAAAATAGCTAAAAGGTAACTAATATACTTATTTATATACTGAAAGTAAGGGATAAACATGAGTCGATATAGCTTTTCTCTAAAACTATTTGTAATTTCGAAATATTGTAAAGAGCATAATTTATCTTTGTTTAACGTAGAAAATTAAGAACTTATTTAAAAAGATAAGAATTAATATCATTATGGACACACATCCCTTACAATAAGAAAATATATTCAAATTACCGTCTAATTTCCGTCTCCTCTACGCTTTCATTAGTAAGACTTAAACGATTTTTATTTGCATTTCTTGATCTACGACCTATGAACGATTTTTTCGTGGCATAATTAAATTAAAAAGGAAATGTTTAAAAAGGTAAAAAATAATAATAAAAGAACAGAAGAAGAGTAAACAAAATAAACAACAGGATACTTAAATGAAAAAAATGATAAAGAAAAAACTACCTACTATTCTATTAATCATAAAAGATGAAACTAAATATATCGCGCTGAAATAATACATTACTCTAATTATCCAATACGTACAATCGCATCTAAATCTACTTCGCTACAGAGGCAGGCGGGGAGAGGGGCGCGGCGGACGCGTCGCGGGGCGCGGGGGGACACATGGCGTGTGGTGAGCCGTTTCGCAGCAAGGATTTCTTGATATTGTAACAACTTCTAAATTACTTATTAAAATGAAAAACAGTAAAAGACAGTTTTGATCTACATTAAATGGCCAACGTAACTAATATACTTATTTATATGCTGAGAGTAAGGTAATAAATGAAACTTGCGCCAAAACTGCGGTTTATAGCCGGCGTGATCCCGGCCTATAATAGGATCACCCTGGTACTGGCGGTGTCGTAAGAGGCGACTAAAGTACGCGTGGTAGAGTCACGTCGCCAGCAATGGCAACACGCATGGGCAGACTCGACCGGATCATTACCACCCCCAGCATTTAAAACCGGCGTGAAGTAGTGGCTTTATGCCACTGCGTTTCGCATCAGGTAATGCCGGGCTCCGGAGCCCAACCCACCTTACAGGCAGGCAACGCACCTGCAGCTCCTCTGGTGTTGCACGGGGTCGTGGGCGGCGGTGATCACTTACCATCAGGTGACCCGAACGCTCGTTTGCCTTGTCTTTTC
>JAATLQ010033945.1:0-20122 GCA_013421005.1 Heliconius erato x Heliconius himera | reverse complement strand
TATTATAAATCGCGCCTTCTGCCTCTTTAAGTTTTACTCCCAAAATTGAGTATCCACCTTGAAAAGCAAGTATAATTTCCTTGCACGTTCTTAACTTGACTTGTTTGGTAGCTTTCAGAACTGCAAGGAATTCCAGCATGGCGTTCTTGTAGTGGTCCTTGTGCTCTCGAATTGGTAAGAAGTCTGGTGGTTGTACAATATCCATTGCCGCCTTCGTAGGTTTTGGCCGGGATGTTATCACTGGAACTTCAGTCGATTTCCTTGTGAACTCCTCCAGTGCTACCGCCTGTCTGTCATCCGCACGAAATTTCCTTCTGCCAAATACATTTCCTAGAACCTAGAGTTAAGACACTCCGTTCCCCTATTTCTGCCTAATTCTGGAGACATTGCGTGTGGAGTGGCAGAACTCAACGCCGCACTTTGCCTCGACGCCAAAACTAAGAAATAGAAATATAAATTTAGGTAAATATTTAATTTCCTCCAATGCCTCCAGAACTCGGTGGAAAGTGGGGAACAGTGTTTCTCAACACTAAGTTCCCTCTGCCTACCCTGCTGTGCGTGGGATAGAGCGTAAAGTTGATTAAATTTTGATAATTTATTTAAAATAATTTGTTTATTTTGATCTTCACGCTGTATATGCTAGGCCCATAGCAAGGTAGGCAGAGATAATAAGAGAAAGAGATTGATTTTTTTTTATTATAATAAATAAAAAAAAACAATATACGAATTCAATACAAAGCATGGAAGTGCTCATCTTTCAGCTCAAAGTATAATTATGTTGTAATCTCATAAGACGAGGACAAAACTCCAAATTCCAAATTAAATTGTAACAGCATTGGAATCAATAAGGGTTGCGGCTGAGGCGGGTGTGAAAACAGAAAACTCTCTTACACCGGATAAATGTGAAGCCATTAATCTCTGGTTTATCCTGATTGTTAAGACTGTTTCATATAATGGGGGTTCTTTTTTATGTTTTAAGAAATATTTAATAAAAATTACTTAAATTCAATATTCATATTCATATTAAACAGGGAGGCCAGTCATGGCGCCGGGGTACAAACCTGCGACTGTATTATTAAATATTTAATATTTTGATCTCGCCGATCTCGGTAACCAGGCAGAATATGGCATTGAGATCTGTCACTCAATACGCGATGCCTACCTTTTAACAAAAAGAGAGGAACAGGAGTGCCTTCATGGGAACGGAGTGTCTAAATATTCATTTCCCAAGCTCCCGCTGGCTATTATAAATATAAATACGGGATATAGTGTGAAGAAAAAAAAGTATGCAGTACCAAAATGAAGCAATTTTTCAATGTTATTATAAAATAAAAGGTTGTATGAAACAGCTCTAACACATGCGGTTTATATTTGATGTATGAAAGTTATTCAATATACATTCTGATTTTGATGTTGTGGAAAATAAAATGTTTAATATTTCACTTGGTAGTTTTTTGTTCGTAGATTGAAAATTTTTGTACGCTAATATCAAAAAAAGCATTTTTAGTCAGTAAATTATAGTAGGTACTTAAACAAAAAAAATATATTCTGGTTATAACAATACTTTAAGGTAGAAATAGGTAATATAGGGCAACTGTGAGTAGTAAGAGGAGCAGGAAGACCTAGGTTTACATTCGAATTTTCATTATCAAGTACTGGGGAAGGTAAAAAGTACTACGACCCCACATGAGAGCTCATATGAAGAGGTTGATGATGACATTGGACAAGGGCAAAGAGATGTATAGAAACTGTTGAAATTGGTGCTATTTTCTCTATAATTTCCAATTATAAGATTTCATAGCGTAAATTTTAAACAATATAGGAACTTATTATAACATAGAGTGGCAGCAAAAAAACTTACGTAATAGTAGGTAGTAAAGTAGGTACATAAAATATTTATTTTATGTAATTAAAAAATGTCTAATCTTTCTTTACGGTTGGAAATGTGAATACTACATACTCAGGGAATATTTATATAGATATGATATAAACGCGAAAAAAAGTTTTATTTTGATTTGGAACGGAACAAAACGAGGCATTTTGTGTTGTTTTGTTAAAAAGAAAATATTTATTCCCTCGAGTGGAAATCAAACCCGTTTATTTACAGTTCGTCAGAACCTATAAGCATATCAAAGTATAAAAATACATACCAGAACGCCATATGGTATTTCAAAATTAAATTTAATTTAAACAAAAATTCAAACCTTATAAAGCTATTAAAATAAGCTCGACTGGATCCGAATAAAATACGATACTCTTGGAGGCCATTTTCGGAAATTATGAAAAGTATAACTCCGTTAATTAAATGTAATATGAAACTTGAAATTAATTTATGTAACGCCGCTTTTAACTGAGTATTTAAATTGAAATAAGGTTATAATTTTATCATTGTATTGTGATTATTAAACTTTAAGTAACCCGCTCATAGGTTGCAATCTTTTATAAACAAAAGACTATATTCTGTTCTTCTTTCAGCTTCACATTGTATCCAGTATAAAACAGTGTAAGCAGAGGGAATCTAGTGATAAAACACTCCGTTCCTCATTTCAACTCAACACCCGTTTTTTGTAGCAAATCGACAAAATGATAAATAATAATTTAATTGATAAATAATAATTTATTCCCGCGAGTGGAAATCGAATCTGCAACTGTCGTCATATACTCAAATGCTTGTGACCCTGCGCCATGATGTCGGCCTCAGACAACATAAATATTTTACAAATATTTTCTTTATCCATAAAAATCAAAGCTTATTAGATTTTTATGTCACCCTAAAAATATCCTTTTTATTTTATTACTATATTGCAATATTATTACTGCTATCAAGAAAAGTGCATAAAATTTCACAACTTTAGTTGGAAATTTTAAAAATTACACAAATATTGAGTTCGATACTCCCAGGTCTCATGTTCAGAAGTCCATTTTGTATGTATCTATTGGTGATAAAATGTAAATATAGAGAGCTATAGAGAGCATCGTATCTTAATATATTCCTCTATAAGTCCATACTAAGAGCAGCCATATATGGTAAAATGGCTGTTGTGGCCACAAAAAACTGATAGCATTATAAAATAATAGTCATTATAATAGTATTTAAAAGTAAGAGTAAATTAAGTGCAGTAATCTATCAAAAAAAAAATTGCTGGTGGAAATTGGAAAAAAGACTTAACTCTCTCACCTCTTGACACAGCCTCTTTCTACTTTTCCAAACTGTACGAAATAAGTCAAGAGCGAGTAAGAGTGATCCAGTGATCTACTTTCCTTAGCTCATAATTGTTAAGGATACACCCCCAATGGACTAGCGTCAAGACACTCCGTTCTCCTCTCTCCGCGCCAACTCAATAACAAACTCAACGCTCTACGCTTATACAGTGAAATTTCTCATTGATAAAGATTAATATTTTTTTTATTTCACTTTATATCCCCTAAATAGAGTTATCAGAGGGAACCTAGTGTTAGGACATTTAGTTCCTAATTTAATATTAAATGCCTAGTAATATTAAATAATGTGTACTGCAAAATTTAATTAAAAAGGAATAAATATCTTTCAACATCACTGAACCCAGCAAACTATATAAAAAAAAAACAAAAAACAACACATAATAAAAGAAAATCTACATACAAAATGGCCAGTTCTAAAGGCAGCAAACATCTTTGCCGTTACGAGACCGTTGACTGTCTGCCCCGGATGCAACGTTAGAAGGTACTTCTTGCAAAATATATTTAAAATTGAAAGTGTAGTACTTGCAACACAATAGTTTTTGCTCTTACTTTCGTATCGCAGTTTTAAGTTCGACAATTTTCACGAATAACTTTTGAAATGTCAAGAAAGTAGTGAAAGCCGTCGTGGCGCAGCGGCCCAGGGTCTGCACAGCTAATGCCACGGTTATGAATTCGGCCCGCACTCGGGTATAATAATCCATTTCCCCACATAAAAATCGAACCCAAGGCCGTCGCGTTTCCAAGCAAACAGCGTGTTACTGCGCCACGATTGTCTCAATGCTACTTCCAAAATAAACATTTTGATAAAACGAACGGCACTCCCGAAATTTTCAAAGAGTATTTACATATATATCATGCAGTATTCTTTTGAATTTGTTAGGCATATATATTAGGGGAAGGATCTTGATGAAGATTTTAATTAGGTATTTCAGCGACGAATGCCGTATACATCTCTGTAAATGTCGTGCGGGGCCTCGTTATGCTGGTTTATTAAAAACTGGTACAAAGCAAAGTTGCTGAATGTGGCTACATTTTTTTATGGTAGGTATATACAAAGAGTTATGATTTTTATTAATGCTTTATTATTATTATAAAACAGTTAGTGAGCCCTTAAATAATTCAAGCAAACATAGCAAGCTTAAGCAATATAAACGAATTGAATATTGGTACATTCAAAAAACCAACAAAAAAAATCCTTGTTTATTAATTTAAAATGTGCTGAACCAACTGCCCTAAAATTTATATGGAGCCACCTCCGAAACGTGTGCTGACATACAAGGACAAGAAACATCACCATCATCATCCGTCGGGAACAAGATTGTACTAACGGGAATGGAGTACTTTAACATTAGATTCCCAGGTTCCCTCCACCTACCCTAATATGTGTGGGATAGAGCGTTAGGTTAAAAAAATCCTCAGCAATCAATGAACATACATACATACATAAAAGACAAACAATTCCTTAATAATTCCGTATTTCTCTTTATCTTTGATATAAGAGTAAAGCAGTGTCGTTTTTCAACGACTTATAAGTACTCAACTTAAAGCAAGTTATGACCACTCATTTACATTCTTAGCGCACTTTATTAAACTGTTTTGATATTTGATTTAGGAATATTATTTTATAGCTACTTATTTTTATGTTAAACAGAAATTACGGCTAAAACAAGGCTTTTTTACATGTTTTTTTTACAAGTGTGCAACGGGCGGAAAAACGCAGCGTTGAGTTCCACTACTCATTGCATGCATACTAGGTTCCCAGGCCGCATCCGCCTACTGCTATGTGCGGGACACAGCGTAAAGCTTAAAAAAGGCATAGAAGATATATTCCAAGCTGCTGACAATAGCCATGTCGAGACACTCCATCTCCTGCTTTCCACCCAAACTAAATAGGAGTAATTTATATAGTTTCTTATCACAAATTTTACTCTATCTACTATGCAGAACAATTTAATCACTCTTCCGAGTTGGAATCGAATCTATCTAGAATAATCCGTTGTTTGACAATTCAAACATGGTTTTCCGATTAACGATAGATAGTCTCAACATAAATGTATTAAAAAATGTATTATATAAAATATTTATTATCATATGTTTTTAGCTAATATTAACTACAAATACGCTTCAACCTGAACATAGCAATGTAACAAGAACGTAGTGTCAAGACACTCCATTCCACACTTTATGCTCGAATTCGAAATATTGTGTGTTGAACCGCTGATCCTGAAGCATTTTGTCTAGCCAGTATATCGGAACCACAACCACCTGGTTTGCAAGCAGACACAGCTGCACTGTGTCACGATGGCGTCTATATGTATAATAATAATAATAAATAAATCTTTATTTTCATCTCACAAAGCTTGGTCATAAAAAATACAATCCAAATCCAAATAACATCTAAAGGTATTAAAAACATTCAAAATTCTTGATTCCAACATTAAAAGTAATCCAGTTTCTAGTTCAGTGGTAGTTCAAAGCTGAATTAATTACGGACAAGGAAATATGGAGGTGGCAAAAGAAAATTACCTTTTAAGTTTCCGAATCGATGATGCGTAAATGTTGAATTAATTTTTTAAATTGAAATATCGTTCATGTAAAATCATTTTGTAAGAAAAAATGTCAGAAAGTCTTAGATTAAATATAAAGATTTGAATTATTTTTATCTGACGCCTTGTTAGAGTTTTGTTTACCCTTAAAAATTATGATATGAATTACACAATCCACTGAGACTATAATAAGTATAAAAACATTTTATGTTTTAAAAATTATGAAATTATAAATTAATTGTAAGAACATTAAATCTGTCTTTTAGTAGGAGATCATAATATTTTCTTTTTATTACAAAATAAAATCCAATTACAAATCAAATATATACATTTTCGTTTACATATTGTACAATATGTTGCCCTTAAATTGGGTAACTTATATACATGTGTAACGCGATCGACGGATCAACGGTTATCTATGGTTAGAGGACTTATCCCTTTTTATTATTATTTAGAAAAGCACTACAGACACTTAGTCCGTACCTATTTTTACTTCATTATTATATCTAATTTTCTTTTCTTATATCCTAGAGCAGTACCTTACGGATTTGAGCCAAGTTTTTTTTTTATTTTGTAGTCATTTAGGCTTAGTTTAAAAGAAATCTATCAATTAAATCTTTTTGACTTTGGGCCACATTATAATAGAAAAAACATATAATTTTAATATTATTACATTACTTCCACACCGGTTTAAATTTTAGTTCAGTGGTCGTGAAAGATTTTATAATAATTTCAAGAAGAACCGAAACACATATATGATATTAAATAAAATTTTATGACTTCTAGCCTGAGTTTTCACCAAAATCTATTATTAAATCTAGGTATTATTGATCTTCATTATTTTTTAAGGTAACTAAGGTCTTCACCTTCACCGTAGCGTTTGGCGCTCCGTTCTCTCTGACTAACCCGCTAGGGATAAAGCGTGAAGTTAGTAGTAGTAGTAGGTCTTCACCTCTGTCCTCTTACAATATGAACTCATGTTGCTTAGAGACCATTATTCAACTCAGTCGGTCTGCCACTTCTCTGTTATACTCAATCACCATGGCATCTACGCTTATTATTCGTGGCCCTTTTTCTGTTGTTTCAATCAGTTTATAAAGCAGCTTATAAGCCCGCGTGAAGGATGTTCTTTTAGTCGAGCAGTATTATTGATTTGTTTTTCAATTTCACTATTCGATAGGCAATGTCACCAACACCAACAAAAATCCCACCAAGAAAATCCTCCTGCGATTTTCTTAGTACCATTCAACAGACTAGCCAGACTAGACGTAATCGCGATATATTTATGATTTATAGGCCTGCAAAGGCGTATGCCCAACTTTTCGATGTTTTCGTCCGTTTAGAGAGCAACACATTGTTTTTAATCCCCGCTTGCCCCTTTGGGCGTGTTGTAGCAACTGGAGTGCAGTGTCTAGATTTGCTTGTTGCGGGTGTATATTTGATATGTTTTGACTTATGTGCGTGTTTGTGCTGTTAGACTGTATTGGTGTTGGTAGACTATGCGATACCTCTTTGCTTCTGGTTGTGGTCCGGCGAGATGCGATACTAATTAAAAAATTAGGATACAACTAAATATTATTTAATTCGTCCCCGTTCGTTAAAAAAACTCGAGGACATAGGATGTATCATATTTTTTGACCATACACGGGCAAAACCGCAGACAAAATCTAATCATTTATAAATAGCAATTGTTTAGGAATTCTCTATTGATTAGATTTACATACACTCCACTAATTACGGAAAACAAAGAAAACTTAGATAACAAGTTCTTAACTAAATTAAGCTTTTAAAAGTTTATTTATAGTAAAATGTATACAAAAACAAGAGGATTTATAATTTGGCTAATACAAGAGAGGCGAAAAGGGCAGCCCAAAGTGGTTTTATCAAAGTAAATCATTTGAACTAAGAAATTATTAATAATGACAGCGTCGGCCGCAGAACCCTTAATTAACTTCATCACACCTTTGACACGTGCCTAATTTGATTTCGAAATTATTCACACAGTGAAACAATTTAGTGATTCTGTTATATAAATGTCATCGGAATTCAGGTAAATGGTATGAAGGTGTCTGGCCAAGTTAATAGATTATGTCAATACTTTGTAAGATATTCGCTTCTAAAGTACAAAGAGACATACTTTGTAGTACTTTAAAAGCGAATTCCCCCTCTCCCTCACTCTAATTTTTGAACTTTGAAGAGGAAAATTGTAAAAAACTTGAAACTCTATAGTTCAATAATTCAATTCTATAATTCAATGAAAACTTTTTTAAAAATATGATAAATCGAATCGTTTCCCGTTTTAAGTCGGTTACAAATTGTATATAGCATAATAGCATAGTAGCGTTGAGTTTAGCCTCTCAACACGCAATTCCTCCAGAATTCGGTAGAAAGTGCGGGGCGAAGTGTCTTAACATAAGGCTCTCTCTGCCTTCCCTGCTACATGAAGTCTACATAAGGGTGAAGCTGAAAAAAATATACAAAAACATTTTTTTTTACATATTTTTTTAGCTTCGGTGTATGCCACACGTAGCAGAGTAGACTGGGAAATTAGTATTAAGTTCCATTAGAATACTTCTGAATCCATCGAAATCTCTAAACCGCGCCGCGTCTTACCTCGTTACCAGAGCAGCGAAATAAAAACTGTTAATATTTAATAAATAATAATTCTCGACTTCCAACTCCACTCCCAACAAACCCAAAACCGTCATATTTACGATTACAACCATACTTTATATTGTAATTATATCTATATAAATATAGAACATAAATTTATGTTCTAATATTATAAAGCTGAAGAGATTTTTCTAATCTCAAGAACTAATTATTTATTTTAAATATTTTTAGGTTAGATATTAAAATACTTATTTAGAAAATACTTTCCTAAGGGTGGAATAACACTTTAAAAATATTTAAAAAAATAGATATTAAAATTATGTGTAAAGAGACACAGTAGCTTACACAAGCCGTCGAACAAGTGTGTGACTTTACGCGATAGTTGTGGGTTCAGTCCCCATTCGGGGGATTATAATTTATTAATACTTTGAGGCCAGTCATGGCGCAGAGGCACAAAGTGTGACTGTAAATGCGACTGGTTATAGTTTCGATCCCCACCCGAAGAAATGAAATATTTATTAAAATTTATATTACCATTTTCCTCGCTCTGGTGTCGAGGTTAAGGGCTGCGTTGAGTTCCACCATTCACCACGCAATGCTTCCAGAATTCAGCGGAAAGTGGGGAACGGAGTGCCTTAATACTAGGTTCCCTAGGTGGTCTCTACAATCTATACATAAAAATAAAATTAAAGAGTCTGTCTTTGATATCAATATAACTGTGTTTTTTCAAGTGCATATAGTAATTTACATGAACCCAAAACACAATTAAACAATTTAAACATTTTTGTCTGTCTGTCTTTCTGTTCAATCAATGTTCTTTCTGCTCTATCCGAGCTGACCTCCGACGAGCTGAAGGGATTATTATGGGACTAAAATAAATCAAACAATCAAAATCGTACTTCCCGTAGACCTACAACTATGAAATTTAGGACATTAAGAACTTACAATACAAGTAAACGAAAATCTCAAAAATTTATACAAATATCATAGATAAAATAATTAACAAGCTTATATTTATAATCAATTTCATACTATAGAAAAGCATATGCCCGCAAACTTAAAATTATTAATATTATTCGCCGCATCATCAAAACCAATAAGATATTTCTTAATTTAAAATATATAAATTAAGTCTAAGTATTTTCACGCACTTAGTCGTGTATTTAATTACAGTATAAATAAAGAAAATATAAATTAATTTCTGAAAAAAATTAAAAAGAAATCCATTTGAATCGATTAAATTTAATCTTATTTTAAATGACAAATGTGACATATTGACACCTTGTCTAATAATTTTTGCATTTTTCGCATTACGCGTTTCGTTCGTTTCTATGCGTTTTGAGTGCTACTGTTTGTTTAATATTTTGAACGAGTGCTGGTTTTTCCATGGATTTTTTTTCAGTAATCACGTATTATAAGAGCTTGATTGTGCTGTGAAATTAACCTCACTTTTACCAAATCTCTTATAAATAAGCTCAACCGGCACAACCTGTGACTGTAAATGTGGCTGTTGTGCGTTCAATTTCCGTTCGGGGATAGGAATTGTTTAAAATTTTCATTGCCTCGCTCACTGGTAACAGGACAAAATGCGGCATTGAGTTCCGCCACTATATACATAATGTCTGATTTCCTCGGATAAATGCGGGATAGAGCGAGAAAGAAATTACATACAAATTAACATAGTAAAAGCATCTTAAAGACCTTGCAGATCAAAACTATATTACTCAGTTAAATTTAATTGAGAAAATTTACACAGCTCTTTTTAGGATAGGAAAAAAGATAATAACGACAAACCAATTTCTTCTACATAATTTCAATTTCTTATAATTTTATATTCCATTACTTCGTTTGCTTAGTAAGCCATGTTCAACAAATTCTTCGTTGCAATCAAATAATAAAAAGTATCCTCTTTTTCACAAATACCATAATGAAATCATCTTATAAAAATATATAGCGCCAGTCACCCTATAAAACCAAGGATGGGGTCAAAATAGTCTGTCCCTTTTCCACCATAAAATGCCCTACAGAAATCTTTCCTATTATGTGTGAATACAATAGAATTTTTATGCGAACCCGTGAAGTTTTTTGTCGCGGATTCTTTGAAAATTTAATTTTTGTTACCCATATCTAATAAAAATATTTATAATTTGTAATTTTTTTTATTAAATTTGCTTTGTAAATTCGCCCTTTACGTTAAAAAAATAAAAATTTTACTGTCAAATTCAAAAACTTATATTGTACGTTTAATTCACTTTAAAGCATTCAATGAACTGTTAAACGCTAAATTATGTCTCTGTGTAAAGTATTTTTAAAGGTAATATTTGTATTATTTTAACGACAATTACAGGATCCTTAAAGTTTTGTTTTGTTAAGTGACAAGTATTTATTTTATCAAAAACATAGATTTTTTTGGGGTTTAAGTATGCTGAAGTATAATAGTGTTCAAATAGTCCGTCCCACTTTCTGAAATATTACGGTGGGAACGAATCCGCAACAATCGTGAGACGCTACTCTACTGTACCACAATGGCCTCAGAAGTTTGAATAATTAAATTTTGCTGTATTTACATTTCGCGAGGCGTAAGCTTAACATTTCATTCAAGTGAATAATACTATTATAAAATTGAGCCAGAATATTACTTTTAATAAATAAGTATTTTATTAGAAATCTGTATAAAAAGTTCTTAAATAAAAATCGAAATTTTCTTTACGCCGGACATTCTCATTATATTTACTAGAAGTGCCAACTTTATCTTTCACTTTTAATAAATTGAACACAAATTCAAAATTCAGCTTCACGCTGTATCCCGCACAAATCAGGGTAGGCAGACGGAACCTAGTGTTAAGTCACTCCGTTCCCCACTTTCTGCTGAATTCTGGAGGCATTGCGTGTTGAGTGGCAGAACTCAACGCCGCGCTTAGCCTCGACACCAGAGCGAAGAAATGGAAATATAAATTTTAGTAAATATTTCATCTCTCGAGTGGGAAACGAACCCACAACCAGTCGGTTTTACAGTCACTCTTCGTGCCGCTGCGCCACGACTGGCCTCAATTGACAATTTATATTTGGTGTTGATATCAATGTGAATTTGGATGTCGATCCGGAATATTATACTTTTGTGGTAACACAAAAATCTAACCGAAAAAATCGTGTGATTCCTTTGAATTGAATGTGGAGGAATAAGAGGCGTGATTGTGGTTCCATCAGATATTTTCCCTTTAGGTCACGTACACAGAATAGTCAACTCAATTATATTGGAATTGGTATCGTTTAAAGAAAAAATACTTTTTTACTTTTTACCAAATAGCAGAGTATTTTAAATGAAACTATTTTAACCGGATTAATTGCGTATATTTAAGATTATACATTTCTGAAACACGCCCTGGAAATCAGAGTCTGGGGGAACATGTCGTAATGGAACTCGTAGTATCGTTTTTGAATAAAGAAAAAAACACTACGACTGATAAAAAAAATATTACTTCTCAGCACATTGCATGACACTATTAAGGTTCAAGCATCAAAATATCACAAAAAAGAAACCTGTGACCGTTACATTTTATAACACATCGAAATAATATTTTTGGTAAATAGCCAGAAAATGGTAGCGTCAAAGCACCGCGAAGATGGCCAGTGCTGGAAAAATGCATTGAGGAGTTGACAAACATAGTAATATGGCGCAGGAATCTTATATCACATAGCCATCAACATCGAAGCAGTTTACAGCTTCAAGAAAAAGGCGTCACTGTTCTACTTCTAATTGGAAAATAAATCAAATAAAATATGTAATATTTGCAACAAACCATTACGTGGACCATTCAATTATTTAAAAATATATACTTGTGAAAATTTAAATAATATTTAAATGAAAAATAAATGCAGAAATTAAATGTTTGATTTAATTTAAATATAATCCTTCCGAGTGAGGATAGAAGCTATGACCGTCGTGATGAGAGACCCATGGCCTTTAATATAATTAAAATAAATTATGAGGTTGTGGGTTCGATCCTTAATCGAGGAGATGAAATATTTACTCAAATTTAAATTTCCATTTCCTCGCTCTGGTGTCGAGGCAAAGCGCGGCGTTGTTTTGCCACTTCACACGCAATGCCTCTAGAATTCGGCAACAAGTAGGGAACGAAGTGACTTGACACTAGGTTCCATCTGCCTACCTTGTTGTGTGTGGGATACAGCGTGAAGCTGTTTTATTTGTATTTTATAATAAATGATGATTTATTTTACAATAATACGAGGGGCACATATTTAAACGTTTACAAAATAAACAACACTGTGTCAATGTTATCGTGAATTATTTCCTTCGTTGTTTGTTGACGTAAAATTTACTGAAAATCGTTTGTTTTTCATTATATTAATATATACTTGTATTGTCTTAGCTTTACCTAAAATAAATTACAATTATATTTTTGTACTCATTTTTAGTAAAAGCTCGCAATTTTTTTGTTTTTTTTACTTATTTCTGTATACCGGGTAGGTTGATAGAATCTAATGTTTAGAGCCTAAATATTTATTTATACTAACATCTATAACCTATTCCCCACGCATCGCCTTATTTCTGACATTCTCTGTTGAGTGACGGAACTGAACGCTGTGACAGGAACTGACTGTAAATATGATAGTTTTTTAGCAAAACTATCGTAACGAGCAGCGAAGTACGTTTTGCAGCGTTTAATTCAGAAATACTCAATACGCCTTATGTATTCAGTCGAAAGTCAATCTAGTGTGTCTGACACTAGATTGCCAGGTTTCTTCTGCCTATTCTATTACATGCTGAAAACAGTGAAAGTGAAAATAAAAAATAATGTTACTTGAAATCTGTCATGTTATATTCTATCATGTTATATTCATTTGACGACATATTATAATAAAAATAATATAACATTATAATAAAAAGGTAAACAAAAAATGTATGGTAAATTAATTTGGAAGGAAATACAATTTTCTACTTTTTATTTCCTGTCCTCAAATCTATACCACTTCCACACAATGCTCTAAGATCATGTATGTGACTTTTTTGTTTGCTTCATCACGTTTGTAATGAAGGATCTTATTTACCGATATTAAAGTCTAATTTTGTGTACTAGCTATATATATCATATGAGTATATGGTTATTGCTTACCTACAAAATATAATGTCCAACTTTTCGCAACTTCAGTTCATTTCATCTTGTATGTGTAGTTTTTTTTAATAAAATACTAGAGTTTGTGAGAAATATCAACCCTAACTTCATTAGCTTCACGTTGTATCCCGCACACAGCAGGGTAGGCAGAGGGAACCTAGCGTTAAGACACTCGGTTCCCCACTTTCTTCCGAATTTTGAGGCATTGCGTGTTGAGTGGCAGAATTCAACGCCGCGCTTTGCCTCGTCACCAGAGCGAAGAAATTAAAATATAAATTTAAGTAAATATTTCATCTCCTCGAGTGGGGATCGAACCCACAACCCGTCGGATTTACAGCCACACTTTGTGTCACTGCGCCACGACTGGCCCTAACTTCATAGTATGCCAAAATACTTACAACTTTTCCTAGTGTCAAGAAACTTCTGCGACTTTTGTTCGAATTCGGTACGTTGGGTGTTCGTTCTGCGGTGGAACAAAACACCGCCTTTTATCGCTGATAACTAGGAAATGAAAATATTTGTTTGCTCTGTTGTGGTAAGATAACTATCTACAGCCCCTCAAGAGTTTAAAAATATTGGTCTTATCTGTTAAAGGGTCAGTAGCGTAAAATCATATCGCACATTAAAAACAAAAATGGCATTATACAAAAAAGTTTGATTTTGACTTATGGCAACATGTAGAACCTATAAATAAAAACACGTCAATTGCAAAAACACTTGTTTTAATAGTCAGATTAGTTTTCGCTAGATGATGCTAATGTCATTTTATACTTTGTTGTCGCGAGCGTGATTGGTAAATAATAAACCGACACTAAACCAGTAATGCCCCGGCAGCCAGACAGAACGCTAGTTAAGGTAAGTAAAAAAGTGACATATTTTGCTTAGTGTCATTTTTTACTTTATTTATAATAAAAGTTGCAAAAAAATACAAAATTGCTATTGACATTTTTAGTATAGTGTCGTTTTTTCAATAATATATAGTCAAAATTGCAAAAAAAGATTCATAAAATACTTACATAATTAATATAGTGCCACTTCTCTACTCAAATATTTCACTTAACTATGTTTAAATAATTTATATAAGGGGCATATTTTGTTTATACCAAAGTTGTTTATATCAAAGAAGGACCAACCAGTGTGAACAATGCACAATTTACAAGCTGGCTGATAATCCTATAAAGGATGCTGCGAAAGAAAAATATGACCGCCATTTAGCAGAAAAAGTGAAAAGTCGTGAAGAAAAGACTAGTGACAAAGAACAAGTGTCAGATAATTTTATAGTGGCATGCTACGACTTACAAGCCGTAATGACTGTCCCTAAAGGAGAAGTATCAACCTTCTACTACAAGTCTAAAATAAATTGTCTAAATTTTACGATATCAGATCTGAACACTGAAAATGTAGAATGCTACTTTTGGGATCTCAGGGCAATCGTGGAGCTAACGAAATAGGTAGTTAACTTAACTTACAGAAAAAGTCTTTTTTTGCTGATAAAGATCTGGACATAGTTTTTTATTCAGACAATTGTTGTGGCCTACAAAGAACCCAGTATGCAATTGGGATGTATATACATGCGGTCACAAACCTTAAAATAAAATTAATCACCCATACTTTTTTAATTCGCGGCCATACTTAAAACGAAGGAGACGCCGTACATTCAATGATTGAGAACGAGATAAAAAAATGTCTCAAGTCATACCTTCTCAATACGTGTGTGCTATTAGAAATGCTAAAAAACATGGAGAGCCTTACGTTGTAAACGAGATGGGATAGAATAATTTTGTGAATTTAAAACAACTCCCGGTTCCTAGGCTGAATAAGAGTAGTGAAGGCGAGGTTGTTAAGTTGTCTGATATAAAAGTAATCAAAGTTGAGAAAAATGCACAAAACGAAATTCAAATAATGTTCAAAACCTCTTACTTTGATGATTTCAAAGAACTTGATTTGGCTAAAAGAACATCTAAGAATAGTCGATCTCAAGAGCTGCAGCCATTGTATCAGCAAAAATTGGACATATCCGAAAGAAAGAAAAATGACGTGAGAAGCCTTGTTGATACGGGATTGATACCTGGATATTACCGACCCTATTATGAAAGTATTTTTAATTAGAAAAATATGCTCGTGAAGATCTCATTGATTAATAATAATTAACAATTTAGAGTAGATTTTTTTTATTTGTTTATTTTTTATAAGACACAGAAGTTGTTTTTTGATAATTTATAAGTAATTTTAGTGATAGTTTTCGAGACTGCATTAAATAAGACTTGTTCGCGTTGTCCAAATAAATACTTTAAGCATCCAAAATATATTTATGTTTTATTTTCATATCAATTTACTCCATTCATTAGATATTCAAATTAATTTAACATGACGTTAAACATATAATTTATTGGAGATATAAAAACAAAAGTGACACTATGCTGAACTTTTTTTTCAAAACCATTTTTTCTACAACTACTAGTTCACTTATCTTATTCTTCTTGCAAATTATAAGAGCGATAGTTAGAGTATTATATAAACTTAAAAATATAGCTTGTTTTCAATTAATTGTCAAGATATGGACATAAGAATTATATAAAAAACTTAAAACTGCTGTATTGAAAAATTGGGTTTTTGGTATAATGTCATTTTTGTTTTCAATGTGCGATATATCTAGATAATAAAATATAGATCTGTCTTGTCATTTTAACTTTTTTATAACATTTTTATTTTTTTTTTAATTACCCAAAAAGTGTAGTATAGGCTTTTTTTATATTTATCAAAAACAAACTATGACATACCATATCAATAATTTATATATTCCTTCAAATTTCTATAAACGACGAAAAAGATAAAATAGTTTTGGTAAAATATATGTATGTAGCCATTAATTTTAAGTGCAGTTTCAGTAAGTAGCCTTTTAAAAGATAATTTTGTTCAAAAGACACCTGATAAAGAGATATACGAGGTGGACGTGTGCACTCTACTTGTATAATAGTTGTAGGCTAGTAAAACAACGATTTCTTGGCACAAATATAATAAAACTTCGATTTTTAAACGTTATGATTACGATTTATTGATTGATATGAATGTTTCCAATATTCAAATGTATAGTATTAAAAAATATATTTCATTGAATAGGCAAAGTCTAGTATTTCATTGTAAAAAAAAATAATCAACAGTTTTTTAACGTCTAAAAATGCATTTTCTAGCGGTTTCTGCTTACAATTGGAGCTTTATAGATTTGATTCTCACAATTTTATCTGAGTTTCGCCATTTAATATTCAATATTTCTAGAATTCGCCGGAAAAGTGGGAACGGAAGGTCCTTAGTGTGATCGGAATGTTTTAACACTAGGTTAGTAAGATATCATACTTGACAATTAAAATTTGCAAGAACCTCAAACGAAAACTAAAACATAATATATCGCTACATTATATAACAAATACAAAAAGTTTCATGGCCATACCTAAAGTCGAACGCCTGGAACTAATTGGCGGGTAGAATTGACAGCCGGTAATGGCGATAAACGTCCAACATATCCTTCCTGGAACTGATGAACATTGTCAATAACTTTGATAATAATTTTTGGAGGTTATTTATTGTGTTATGATAAGGTATATTATACATGTATGTATGTATAAAATGTATGCTAAGAATATGTAAATGATGATATATACTAATTTTATATTGAGGCCAGTCGTGGCGCAGGGGCACAAAGAGTGACTGTAAAATCGACTGGTTGTGGGTTCGATCCCCACTCAAGGAGATGAAATATTTACTTAAATTTATATTTCCATTTCTTCGTTCTGGTGTCCAGGACTAGCGCGGCGTTGAGTTCTGCCACTCAACACACAATGCCTCTAGAATTCGGCAGATAGTGGGAAACGGAGTGTCTTAACACTAGGTTCCCTCTTCCTACCCTGCTGTGTGCGGGATACAGCGTGAAGCTGATTTAATTCTATATCTGTTCAGTATAATAATATATTAATAAATAATAATCGTATTTTTTATCATAATATAAGTGAAGTTACATGAAAAAATGCTGCAAATACTTCTGATGAGTGGTAAATGAATTGAGAATTGAACCCACAATCTGCCGCGTTTGCAATCACACGCTTACCCCTGTACTACGACGGGCCTCTAAAATCACGTATGACCTCGTAACTATTACATGATAGACTAAGATGGTTTGGAAATATATGTCCAAGAACTAGATTTTCTTCTTTCATAGATTTTCGGAATAGTAGGGTATTTTATTCCAAAAATGCGTTGATGTAAAAAAACAGGTTTCTAATAACAGAGTGTGAAATTTATTTCCAAATATTGTTGTTTAAGGTGTATACGTACTTATAATTTCCAGAAGGGCTTGTCAAACAGAATGCGTCGTTGAGCTTTTAAATTTGTTCAAGCTCGTGAATCTCAAATACTTATTTTATAGGTATAGTATGTTATGTTGATAACTAACATGATCAATTTAAATTAAATTATAATTTATTTATTAATTATTAATTTATATAGAAAATTAAGTTACCTCTGCCCACCCAGCTATGTGCGAACCTAGTGTTAAAGGTGTAACCCTCACTTTTCCCCGAATTTTAGAGGCATTACGTGTCGAGTGGAGATCAACGCGGCGCTTTGCATTGTTACCAAAGCAAAAAAATCAAAATGTTATTAATAATTCATTCACCCAAGTGGGAACCGAACCCACAACCGATATAAGCCTCAAGGAATTATAATGTTAGATCTAATGCATAATTTACAAAAAAAAACTTTTTTTTGTAATTTGGTGCTTATTTTGGGCTATCCTTACGATGAGATAAGATAACCACAATATGCAGTCGTGGGTTTTTTTTTTATTTTTATACAGGAACAATTTCTTCATTCGAGTGAGAATCGAATATTCAACTGTTTCATAAATAAAAAACGTAAATCAATATAAATTGTTTGTTTCGCCAAAATTGCTCTATTTTTTATTGAATTGGCAGAAATTTTAATCTTTCATATATTAAATGTCAATATTATCAGAAAACAAGAGTAATTTAGATTAATAGATAAATGATTGTGTAGTTTTAGCGGGCGAAGCCGCAAGTGGGTCGCTAGTAAGTAATATATTCCCGTGAATCGATTTAAGCTATTATGTTAATGAAGCTTGCATTCCGCTACATAATGTTTCGTCCGCATCGAGGTCATCGCGGATGACTGCGTTTGACCATCGACTATTATGTCAAGTGTCTTATGTAAGCTCTAATGATAAATACCCTTTGACATTACACATATTATATCACTAGCGACTCGCCGCGGCTTCGCCCGCTTGAACTTCATAACTATTTACGAGTTTACTAAACTGTATTATTGGCGTGTTTTAACATGTAAATAACATTTCAAAGTCAATATCTATACATTAAAACCTATAATAATTAATATTGATATATTTACTTTTAATTTATGAAGGTATTAAAATAAAGCAAACATTAAATTTTAAGGTAATTTGCCAAAATACAATAGAGCATTTAAATCGGTTTATCCGTTTCTGAGATTAATTATCTTTTTTTAAAACATACCTTTTTTTGGGGTTCTATTACATTGTTAAATTCAATAATAAATATGCAATTCAGCAGAAAATGGGGATCGGAAATGTCTTAATGGGAGCGGAGTATGATCTTTGGTGGAAACATAAAAATGACACATTCATCCCACTGAGGAAAATCCCGTTGTACTGCTGCATCACGATAACCTCAAGGACTTTAGTAGCGGAGTTTATTAATTAGGGAAGAATCTACTAAGCCTTCTGTAGACTCAGCGGGCGACCGCGATACAGTGTGGCAGAGTTCGATCCGAATCGAGTGCCTTGGACCACAATTTCAGCCAATCTCTTGAGGCATTGCACGTTGAGTAGCGCCCTACAACGCCGTGTTTTACTTTGGTACAAAAGCGAAGAAATTAAATAATAATTCATTCTCCCAAATGAGAATTAGCCACAACCGTTGAATTTATATTCAGACGCTTGTCCTACTGCGCCACGACAGCTTCAAAAATATTCAAAATATCCAAAAATATCCATATAATTTGAATATACATAGGTATATGTATTTGAATTAAAACGTTACTCAATTCTAATTCACATTCTATATAAAAAAAATAAAAAATAAAAAGTATTTTTATTGACAACATTCATAATTATACATTTTATGGGCTACTAACTCCTAAATAAGCATAAACTGTGTTTTAGAAGCTAGTGACTTCCCTGTTTTAAACATAAGCTTATATTATTGTCGCGAGCCAAAAAATATATATATAGGATAATAATAATGAAATAAAAACTAAGAATATAATAAGTAAAGGTGTGTGATTTGTGTGTGTGTGTGTGTTGTGTGTGAGTATGCGTGTGTGTGTGTATGTGTGTGTGCGTGTTTGTGTGTGCATGTGTGTGTCAAATACTATATAATATATATTTTCTGTTCTATTTTTGTATCATCATCAAATCTTCAGTGTTCGTGTAATCTAGTGTCTTTAGCCATTCTATAATTTTCATCTTGGCAGAGTATTTATTGCATGTTTTTATAGATAAAATTTTGTCAGCCACACTATATAATATTGGGGCTATAAATTCATAACTACGACGTG
>JAATLQ010033944.1:0-20115 GCA_013421005.1 Heliconius erato x Heliconius himera | reverse complement strand
ATATATATATATATATATATATATATATATATATATATATATATATATATATATATATATATATATATATGTATATATGTATGTATGTATGTATATATATAAATTACATATTAACTTGAACTAATAAATTATCGGTTTTGCTCTATTTGTCACAAAATTGTTCTTTTATTTCACATCAAAAAATATACGAAGACAGATATTCTGATATTGGAAATGCACCGGCTTATTTTGGAATGAAATGAAATAATTTTAGGGTTCCGTACCTACTAATAGAAAAAATCATAACCTTTATAGAATCACTTTGTTGTCCATATGTCAATTAGACTTATTTAACTGCTATTAAAATCAAATATCTGGAGTACAGAAAGAATAAGTCAAATCAATAAAAAATACGAGCATTTATGCATCGCTCTTATGCATTTTGTATAAAAATTAGTGAATCATATCAAAACCTAAAGAATATTTCTCATGAACCTACAGTTATGAAACTTGGCATGAATTAAGAACTTATAATAGAAATAATGAGGAAAATTCCAAAAAGTAAAATTCATAAGTATTTCATAGGAAACATAAATGCAAACTTATATTTGTAGTTATTTTATACAACATGAGTGCATATGTTGATAAACTTGTTTATAATTATAATAATACTACAGAATTATTTTTTCAGTTCATTTCTTTCATGGCCTAAGACCATTACATTATTTTAATTACAAAATAATTCTCATACATTGAAAATTAAGTTTCAACCAACCATCCATCCAACAAATCAGTTATTTTATAGCAATGTTGTCGAACAAAATATTTTTATATTGATGTAACTTTCAAATAAAGCAAACACTAAATATCAGAGGAAGTTTGCCAAAATAAAATAGTGAAAACTGTATTAAAATCGGCCCAGCCGTCTCAAAAATTGTCGTGCACAAAAGAACAGACATACAGATAATTTATTTTAAAAATCAATATTTTGGGTTCTATTACATTGAAAAATGCCTCCAATAATAGATTTTTCTCAAAAACCTTCCATGTGCAGACAACGAACAGTTACAATTTTATTATATGTATATATAAAAATATTACAAACTTGATTCTCCGCGATTATAGTTCATTTCTTTCAAAATGGATGCTGTTCTAAATGAATGATTTCAAAATGGATGGAGTTAAATTTGCGGGCAAATTTAACTTTATCAATTGTTATATACTCCTGAAATTGGTACAGAACCCTCGGTGGGTGAGTCCGGGTCTCACTTGACCGATTTTTTTAATATAGGAAATCTTTTACCTCGTTTTAGTAATAATCGTGAACGATGTACATAAAGAAAACATTTATAGACTTGAAAACAATATATAATGGAGGACAGATACATAATGTCATAAAAATAAAATTATGACGAAAGTTCTATACTATCTGTTCCCAGAATGACTAACGTAAAGTAACTACTACATAGAGCTTTACCTTTGACGTATTTCATTGAAAAGTGTTTTTTTTTTTATGGAAAAGACAAGGCAAACGAGAGTTCGGGTCACCTGATAGTAAGTGATTACCGCCGCCCACGACTCCGTGAAACACCAAAGGAGCTACAGGTGCGTTGCCTGCCTGTAAGGTGGGTTGGGCACCGGAGCCCGGCATTACCTGATGCGAAACGGTGGTAATGATCCGGTCGAGTCTGCCCAAGCGTGTTGCCATTGCTGGCGACGTGATTCTACCACACGTACTTTAGTCGTCTCTTACGACACCACCAGTACCAGGATGATCCTATTCTAGGCCGGGATCACACGGCACAACAGTCTTCGATATTTAGCAAATTTCATTTTAGGGTTATACTTGTCCAACACAATTGTGGAAAATATAACCGGATGACCTTCGTAAAGTAACCACGGTCGGCAAGCCGACGTCGACGTCGTTTATCAACTCGTATTTATTATTATATTATTTAATTTTACACATGACGCAACAATAACTCCTATATAGGAATATATCAGAATCTTACTAATAAGAGTTTGCGAAAATGCATGTCTTTTCCACTTTCACGCAAAAACTATTGAACGGATTAAGATGACATTTTACACTAATATAGGTTTTGCATCAGAATAAAACATAGGCTACAATATAACAATAACTTCGAGCGGGCGAAGCCGCGAGCCAGTTGCTACTATCTCATATTGATTAATATTATTTTAGTTTGTGTGATTAACTAAAATATTTTAGTTATGGAAAACATGAATGTTTACATTAAGTATAGATCTTATCTAATACTCCACTCTACTCCACTCCATTCTACCTATAGAGGTGTAGTGTTATAGAACATTGGTCTCGCAGTCTAATACATTGGCAGCAAGTAATTACGTAAATTAATGAAGCAAATTCTTTATAATTACAGGGATTTCTACGAACTGTTTATTTCTGAAATTGTTAATTATCTATGCGTTTGATACGCAAAGGTTACTTACGTTAATTATTATGAAAGATTGTTACTTATAACTTGCTCGTAATTATAGATCATTAATAAGATAAATATTTTTTTTTTTCACTCTTATAATATACTTCTATTTTTTAATATACCTATATTAAACCTATATAATGACTTTCTATGTGTAAGTTAGATATTTTTAATAAATTAAAAAACGCGACCTCAAATAAATTCTTTTTGATGGAAGCCTACAAGCTCGGTCTGGCCGTGTTGGTGAGTAAAAGTTCGTAAACGATTCTATGTAACGGTATTAGGCTATTTTGTGGCTCTTGCACTTGTACGCTTGAATGGAACTGGGGAATACTAACCTTGATTCCAAATAAAAATAAATTTCAAAATTCGATAACATTGGCAGTAAGTTATAGTATCCAATAGAAATATAAACCAACGTATAAAACAACCAACATATTTTTAATGAAAGGATGGATAAAAGGGGTAGAAGTGATTGTTAATATTACATATTGCATAAATTGAACGTGTGTCTTTTGATAAATTTTCATCAGTTATCGTATTAAAAATATGCTCTACTTTGAAGCTGAGACTTATAAAAGGATAGGTAGTTCCTTTGAAGTATTAACTTTGATTTTATTTAAATATATTATAGTGAATTTTAAATCGTTTAGGTATACCAAATGATTCTAATAATACTTCAGAAAAGAAATCATAAAGGTAGGCAGAGGGAACTTAGTGATAATACACTCCCTTCTCCACTTTCCGCCGATTTTTTTGAGGCATTGCGTATTGAATTGTGGAACTCAACGCCAAGCTTTTGCCTTGGTGCCAGAGCGAAGAAATGAAAATATTAATCAATATTAATTCATTTATTCATTTGTGGGGATCAAACCCACAACCGTCACGTTACAGTCGTACCCTCTTGACTGCGCTACGACCGTCTCAGTAAAAAAAATATAATCAATATATTACATGAATCCGATAAAAAATAAAAAAACCTGAAGCTGATTTTAAATGGATGCATATGACTTTGTTACTATTATAAGTATCTAATATAAATTATCGATTTCATTGAAGTGGTCGAATAAAATGTGCACTATAAATATAGTTGAAAACTGGTCTTATAGTGACGTCATGTTGTCAGCATCTAGTGACCGGATTTTCGATAGCTACAATGTCACTCTTACTATACTTAAATTTATTTATTTTAATCTGCTTCACGCTGTATCCCGCAGACAGCAGGGTAGGCAGAAGGAACCTAGTGTTAAGACACTCCGTTCCCCACTTTCTGCCAAGTTCTGCTAAGCTTCGGCACCAGAGCGAAGAAATGAAAATATAAATGTAAATATATATTTCCTTTTCTCAAGTGGGGATCGAACCCACAACCAGTCGATTTTACAGTCACACTTTGTGCCCCTGCTCCTCAACTGGCATTAATTAATTTTATTAATTATTGACTGAATATTTGTTTAAAATAGAATAATCATTGATTTCATGGTTAAAAGGTTAATGCATACAGCCTACAGTAGTAGCTCTGTGGTGACCGCTAATATAAGTAAAATTGGGCGTTGGATTTAATGATGTTATAATAAAGTGCTATTTCGAGGTAGTACATAACTCCATTCACATTTGCCGATATAAATATGTCCCATACAGTAATTGATTATGCGGTTTCACTTCGAACGCCGGTACCACTTTGACATGATATATTTACACTATAACGTTCACTAACCATAAATGTAGCAAATCTAGTAAAATCTAAATTTGGATCCATAAGAATAATTTATCCATACCAATATATGTATACAATCATACATAATCAAATAAAAGTGAACGGCGTTTCTTGACACTATAAAGAAGGTTTTCTCTGGCTAAGCTAAAAAGTGTGTTATAGTCAAAGATTGATGTGCAGTCTCTTCGCGATATGACTAGTCTAGTCCCGGTATAAATATCATAGATTGGAACAAGGTCTTTAGATAAACCTCAAAATAAACTTAATTTTCAGCCTATAACCGAAATAGTAAGTCACATTTAGAATTTTCAAACTTGTCGCTCAAACGTCGAAACAAAAATATCTAATCAATTTTGGGTTTTGCCTAGTTGATTCTAGAAGTAACTGAAAGACTTGGTGAAACGTCGTTCTCTACTGTACTAGTAATTAGGTTGTGAATGTTGTGTACGCAGACAGCACACTTGATTAAGATTATGAAGACTTCGGATGTAAAGTTACATTTATGCGTTGTTCACATAAATAAAATGATTGATGATCTTCAGACTGATGCTATGAAACAATTAACTGAGAGATTAATTGAGAGATAAATTAACTGAGAGATGTCCAAAATATTTTGGGTAAGGTAAAAAAGATAGTTCATATAGAGTAGAGACGAAACACGGAAGAATAAACACAATTTTTACGAAAACGCAAAAGGAAAATAAAGAATTCTTTTTTAAAAAATATCCGGACTCCGTACTACACCAGCGCCATTCTGGAACGTTAGTTATTTACTCGTATAGCATAGAGCTGGACACTTTTTCCAATTTCTGCTTTTAATTTAATCTTTTTTAAATCGATTTTCTTTAATTTACTTGACTTAAAAAGTCTGACTATACTGACTGAAGTATGATTTCATAGAGACTTTTAATATAACCTTAGTGAGACATATTTTAAATTTATATAGAATACTTACTATATTTTCATGGCCGTAGTGGATTAGTGGAACAGTATTTGACTTTAAATGCGATAATTGTGGTTTAGGTTCTCACTCGGGGATTGACTGCATTTATTTCTTTTTGCATTTCGAATTCCCTTCTCTATTTAAATAAAGTGTATCATTGGGTTGCTTCACTTATATTTTAATATTAGATTATTATATTATCTGGAGCTTTAAGATTAAAAATAAATGATATTTTAATACTTTTAACTTAATGGAATTCTGTTCTAGATGCCTATGTACGTACTTTTAAAGTATTTATAAGAAAGTGAAAATGTATTCGTGTCCTTGAAAAGATTTCTATCAAAACTAGTTGATCACTCGCAAGAATCTATAACGGAGATGGCTGACTACTTACAACCGGCCGCTCTTACATGCCCTGAGGCCGGTTCTTAACTTTCTACGCTGACAAAATTTGCTAATCTAAGCGGCATTATTGAAGATTATATCTCTAACTCTATATACTTAGTTTCAAACTAGTAGTAAAAAATTAAACTATAGAAACTATGTAATTTATTAAAATATAAAAATTACTTAAGAAACAATCAAAAGAACAGCTGATTATATTAACTTGGACCGACAAATAGTTCTATGTGATCAAAATCTTAGAATGAATCATGTCAAACTTCAATATGTAGAAACATACAGAATGGACAGAACACGTAATTCATTACAAGTTAAACATTATTCAGCGATGTTTCTTATTATCTCCAAATTTGCTAAATACGAGTTATATATACTTATAATAAAATAGCAAGGTATCGGTGTCTGAATATGGAAGATGCATATATAAGAAAAATTGTTATTGGTGGCATATAATAATTGATAATATAATCTAAAATAATGATTTTTTTGACTGTTTGTCTGTTCGTTTGTTCCCACTAATCTCAGAAACTGCTTAACTCATTTAATTGTTTTCACTATTGTATTTTGGCAAGCTTCTCTTAATATTTAGTGTTTGTTTTATTTCAATCAGTTAATAAATTGAAAAGATATCCCGTTTTAAAGTATTTTGTTCGACAAAATTGCTTTAAATAACTATTTTCGTCAATTTGCTGAAACTGTATTTTTTATAAGAGGTATTGTTTTTAAACTCATATTATTAATAATTATAGTTCAAACGGGCGAAGCCGCGAACGGGTTCGATAGTTTTTAATAAGCGTAGTGTAGTCTAATGCCTAATGTAAAAAAAATTCAACTTCAACCTAGCCTACAAATTTTTCAAACAACGTTTGAATTGGAGTTCAGTCATATTTATGAAAATAAATAAATAAATCAGCTTCACGCTGTATCCCGCACACAGCAGGGTAGGCAGAGGGAACCTAGTGTTAGACACTCCGTTCCCCACTTTCTGCCGAATTCTGGAGGCATTGTGTGTTGAGTGGCAGAACTCAACGCCGCGCTTAACCCCGACACCAGTGCGAAGAAATGGAAATATAAATTTAAGTAAATATTTCATCTCCTCGAGTGGGGATCAAATCCACAACCAGTCGATTTTATAGTCACACTTTGTGCCCCTGCGCCACGACTGGCCTCATGAATAACAAACAGTTCGTAAATACATATACGTCAATGTGGTGACAATGTCTATAAGCACTGTAATAGAGTTAATAACGCACTTTAGGCATGTAAGTTAGATTTTTACTATTATTAAGTGTTGTAAATTTGTTTAGACTATATGTAAGAAGTAGGCATTACGTACTTAGGTTAAATTTTAAGTCTCATAATATCCTAATTTAATTTAGAATTTAAGTAATATTGATCAATATTCTTTTATTTAATTTAGAAATTGTTTATATTATAGTAGTCAGGGTATGTTTAGCTAAAAAGCGCGACAACTTGTTTATATTACTTATTGATATTGATATTCATGGATTATAAATAGACTATAATATAATTTTCAAAGTATCTAACGAAACATAAATGTAACACTAGTTGATAATACGTTTACCAGTTTATTAATTAAAATGCGTTTTAAAATGTTTATAGTAACTTATAAAGTCAAACAGCACTTCTATATTTATCTATAAATATTAAAATACTGCGCTGATCTACAAAAAGCTTAGAAGCTTAACTTTAAAAATAATTTTATTAGCATTTTTTCTCATTTCAACGGATAGAGATTAAGTTGTTTGCGACGCTCGAAATAACCTTGTATAATAATGTATATAATAGTATTTCATTATTATAGAAAATCCATTATAAAATATAGGTCAATCTTGTTTGTTGTTATTAAATCCAACAATTATATTTATTATTAGCTTATTAAGAAATTATTTGTTTTTAGAAGCTGCAATTTACTTTAAGGCTAAGCAATGTCTTATTAAAATATACTAAGTATATCCTGTTTGGAAAATTGTTAAATTCGTATTAATCTATTGAATTTGGTTCAAATGTTAAAGGGTACTTAGTACCGGTGACCGGTAGTAGTAGGTTATGGGTATACCGTTCAGTGGAACAGAGGGCCGTGGCCGGTTTCACACAGACGCGAGAACGCACACGCAAGCGAGAAGGATAAGTGAAAGCGTCGGCCGCGGGGACACGCTACCAACGTCGAACGTTCAAAACAATATCATTCATTTTTGCATAATGAAAGTGAAGTCGTTATTATTTTTGTACTAATATCATATAAAGCGTCTTAAAATCGGTTTTTTTTTGTGAAAATTTTTTTAAATAATTTGCATTTTCTATATTATAATCAAAGGTACATTTTTTATTCTTGTATTATATTGTTAAAAAGATGCAAATGTTAAAATATTTACTTGCATAAGCTCCAATGGCCATTATGAATCACGATTCAATTATTTTTAAAATTAAAAAAATGATGTATAATTTAACAATGTGTAAAAGGCTTTTGAACAGCATTCATTCGGAGTTTTATTTGAGTTTGTTTTCTAGGAACAGTATGAAGGAGGTCGCAAATTGGACCATCATCCTGCACGTGGATTGGTAGTTGAATACAATTAAAATTTTACGTTTCACTTAACGTAAAGGTACAATATATTTTGTATCGCGTATTTCGTAAATTTAATGGTATATTTAAAATTCATTATTTTCTGACCGCATACAATTTTGTGAACCAATTGAAAAAGATTCTTTACGTCATTTCATATTTATTAATATATCAATTTAATAATAACATTGCATACATCATAACAGTTAAACGTATTTGTAAGATATCATTACAGTTAATGATTCGTCATTAGAAGCACTTAGTAGTTTTGCAAGATCATTAATATTATTTGAATTAATGTAAAAAAAATAATGAAGGCGTTAGTGAACTAAGGGGTGTAGCTGTGCGGTTTTTCCGCATAATGAAGGATGGAGTTGCTTGCATTGTTTAACTCACCTTGGGCCAGAGCCGGCACGAGGGCACCGCTCCAAATAACAAGACATATTATACACAGAAACATTTTGCAACTGTCTCTTTTAACCATAAAAAAATATGTTTATATAAATTTACACTGAAGCATATTACAGACACACACGTACACACACAAATATAGTGAAGAAAATGTTTTTTTAGTATGTTGCGCGAAAGTAAAAGTTTCCCATTTGATATTCGAACGTAGAGCGGCACAAGAGATCCGGGTGTGGCGCAGAACAACGTATCGGACGGACATGCGCTCGCGACGGACTGCCCCGGCCGCCGCGCCCGCCAGCTGCCCCCACCAAGCGGCGCCTTTCACCGTTACAATTCGTAGCCCCAAACACTGCGTTGAGCTGTTGAGCAAGGCTATATGACGATTGACATTTAACAAAAACCACCACGTTTGCCATACGGAAATAGCAAGCTGGCGCGGCAATTGCGAGACAGCAAGAGAATAGTCAAAATAAGCAACCCAATGTTAAACATAGTGCACCATATTGCATAATTTTTAGAGTACTTTATGTCAGGTATTTTCTTGTTCTATAATATAAATTAAATTTGTGCAAGTATACCTGAAACTACTATCTCGTGTATATTGATTTTAATCCTGTAGCAAGTTAGTAAACTTACATAGTTCGGAAGTGAGAGAAGCTACTGTGTAGGAATACAGGATGTAACGCGATTGACGAATCAACGTTTGTCTGTTGATAGAGAATCTCAGTGCTAGTGATTTAAAGTAGTTCAGCAGATATTTGAAAGTTTTAAATTTTTTTTAAAAAAAAGCGGATTTTTGAAGAAAATTAGCAAATTCAGAGATTCCGACTGTTAGGTTTGCGCTCGTGTTTTTTTTTTCTAAATATTGCTCAATAGTACTTTGTATAATATAATAGTTTAAAACTATCAGTTTATATATCTTGGAAATAAAATTAAAAAAATATTACATTTTTTAAATTATATTATAGCAAAAACTTTCAGGCTCTGTAAAAAAAATAACGGATGGTTTCTTTCTAGAAATAATTTTAAAAACTATTGGTATTTATGCAAATAATTCCTTAAAGTTCCATGAGGCATAGTTCGAAGAAAACATCTTAAAAAATATACTCGAATCTTGAAACAGTAAAAAATTCTTATTTTCTTTACGAGAACTAACAACCTCTAATTCGCTTCCTTTAGGCATTTTTCGAAGTGTTTGCATTTATCACCAGTCGACTACAAATATTTTGATATTGTTAAGCTATCATAGCACAGGTTGTGTATTGGCTAATGCATTTGGGTAGTGGTTAATATGAACTTTCAGAGGCTTTAGAAGAAATATTTCACAGGTAAATTTATTGGACCGTTTATTTTAATAACTATAAATAGATATGAACAACGAATTTACACATTCATACCATTTTAAGAATAGACGACCACTAAATACTATACCAATGCCAAAGAATTGGTCCATCCGTTCGGGAGCTACGATGCCACAGCAGACGCACATACAAACAAAGACAAAGTCGTCAATCTAACACTTCTCTTTTTGGTTTTTCGTCAGAGGTTAAAAATAATTACTGAAAGCTTAATTCGTGTAGCATTAAAGAAAAATAAAAAATGTACTAATATAAAAAATAAAAATGTGTTATAATAATGGAATAATTTTTATGATTTTTTTTTAAATTAGGTAAATAAGTACTTTCAACGTATTTAAAGTATTATTCCACACTTATGAAAAACACAATTTTTTTTTAGAAAACTTATAAAAATTTGAACGTAGCGTACATTTTCATCAAGCTATGTTGAAAATCTTATATGCTTGTTCCGTTGTTCGTTTTGTTGTTGTTTATGCACTTGTTGTTGTTAAGTGTACTATATATCACTTTAAATACGTTAAAAATATTTAACAAATAGTATTATCTCTTGCCAAATTATAATTCTAACCTGTTATCTAAGTCGTGGGTATATAAATTTAAAATAATATAAGTACTTATAAATATAAAACGCTAGTATAATATTATAAACAAAACACACAAAAAGTTTTGCTAATAAGTTAATTCTTAAAATAAGATAATATCTAAGACGCTTTTAGGAAATACCATCAAAAATTCACATCGTGCGCGAGTATACACTAGGTTCTGGTAATGATATTCACTTTCAAGTAAGCATTACACAGGCTAAATCAATATCCCCTAGCCGTAAACACGGGGGTGGAAACTCACAACCCTTAAATGCATTTAATTCATCAATTAGTTTCTACACGAGGAGAACTTCAGACAAACAGGATCAGTTCTTTTTATTATATTATAAATATCATTATATAAGTTATTTTGTATCTATGTTTGTTTTATTTATAAATATTATTTTTAAGTTTATGGTCTGATTATTTTAAAATCATAAACAGACAATTAAATTTTATTCATATATATTATCGACCTGCTCGTGGATTCGCCCGCTTAAACTATTAAATTATTTATTTAATACCCGGAATAACAGTACTGTTTTAATATATCATGTATGTTTGCGCACTTAGGACTTCTAAAGTGTAAAATATTAAAACATTTTCCTAATTCCGGTAAGGATATTCAATTGTTTAAAAAAACTACTACAACATATGTCGTACCAAAGCAGAAATATGAAAATATTTTAAATGCATTCGTTTCTCCAAATATGGTACCATATATACAAATACTATGTGTACTGTGCCCTATTGGATCCTGTTCTACTGCAACACGATGATTGATTTGTATTCTAAAAAAATATTTTTATCGTAATATATATTTTTATGTAATCAAACCGGGGGAACCTCAGCGGTGAAATTGAGATATAAATAGATACCTGACAGAATGCGACTGCCATGGACTACAATTAAAGAAAGGTTCAATATAACTTTCATAAATTTAATTATTTAGGATATTTAGGATGATATTTATATCATGAAAATTGACATACATATACTGGTACTGGTGTTTGAATCATCACCACTTTAAATGAAAACACAGTTTTAAGTACTCTATAAAAGCCTCACACAATTAAAATGAAAGAGATTTTGCCATAAATGATAAAGTGATTTTTCAAACAAAATTATCATTGTAAAATAAAACGCTATTTGTTAAGAATAGCGCAAATAAACACTAACCTATCAAAGCGACAACATCGCACACGTCTCACTTACGAAATCGAGTCAAGTTGGTGGTGAAGTTAAAGGTTGTTTAGGTTTATTATAGAAATTATGTAATTGCACAAAATAAATAATATATCCCTTTCTTGTTCGGGAATGTTTTTGGGAATGAAAATTGGCAGATCGGCAACGTTTACTAGTATTTTTGTAGTACTAGGCATTTACCTTATTGGTATCTATTTATAACCGCCTCACACGTAATATAGCATGGATTAAAATCAAGAAATGAAAATAATAATCCTAGGTCTAAACTGTTGAGGAAGCTTGATTTTTTTTTTGGGTTTGAAATATTTTTACCCTATATGCTGCCCCCGTAAAAGGAACCTCCACCCTGTATACTATCTTATTAATATAGTTAAAGATTCATTTTACAATTTTTAAACTCATATTAAAGAAATTAATAAAGATAAACATTTGATAATAAAAATTTATTCCTTTTTATCTATAAGTTGTCATGCCAAATGTGACATTGAAAAGTAGAATAGTTTCGAGATTTGATGATTAATGAGCTAGTGTGTCGATGACTTTTAACATGGATTAATATTAATGGTATAATACTACAGTAAAAAAATATTTTAATTTACAATTGACGTTTCATTTTATTAGTTAGGATAAAAGGGAATCTTATCTATAAAATACATATCTCTTTTTCCCTTAGAGATTGCTAGAAGGTTAGTGTTTTTTAAATGGAAATACGTCATAAAGTTTGTCGCTCGCAATATTTTCTCTGAAGTAATGAATATATTTATAAAGGTAGACTACAGACTACATTTGGTAGTGTTAATGATGACCAGTTTTTAAATTATATAATATTGGTTTTTCTCGTAAATAAAGCACAACTTTAAAGAGCTTTCGTCAATACGTCTGCCCAATATGGCACATGTGCCCCGATAGAGTCGTTCCCTAGCTAGCATAAGCCTCGGTTGGCTTCGGAAACCACCGGGAGTTATCGTCTGTGGGTTATTAATTATTATTCATATACTTATGGTTAAGTACTTAAATGTTACTTAAGGTTTCAATTTACTTTGGTTTAGTTTCATATTATATAGAATAACTGCAGCAGTGACAGTAATATTTTTACTTTCTTGATTATAATTAAAAGTTACATTTGCTTATTTTGTTTTAGGGACATAGGGTATAAATAGGGACAGGGATAGTCCCGTGCCTTACATGTTTTTCAAATATTTGGTCATCTTCTGCACTCCATTTATGTGACGCGGACCAACAGAATCGCCATTCCCCAAGGGCCTAATTAGAATTTGTTTAAAAGGAAAATTTTATTTTAAATGAAATTATACTTCTATTTCCTCTAATTGTATCCCCACGCCAGTCTTTAAAAGAATATTGAATGTTTTTCGACATAATATAAATTAATCAATAATAAGTATAATTCAAAAATAAGTTTCTGGATCTTTATTTTAAAATTAAAATATATTGATATTAGGAATGTTAATACTATATCGGTTTCGGTTACAAAATTATTTCGGATTATCCGTTAGTTTCGGGTAATTTCGATTACGAATATATATATTACTAGCGGACCCGGACGCTTGAACTCTACGAATGCTTATTAAATATATTTATAATTTTTTTTTCAGTTTTAAATAGGATTGGTAAGAAAAGCCTAAATAATCATAATAATCTGAAAAAGAATAATGCCATCAAAAATATCTTGTAAAAAAACCCAAGTCTCGCAGCTCAGTCTTTCTACCGTAAAAAGTTGTGAGATCCATGTAATACCAAATCAGTTAATCTATTTAGTCTCTACTTAAGGGACCTTCTGTCTTAAGTTATTACATAAGTTATTATCATGCCAATATTAAAAATATTTTACGTTTTAAACAAATAGTATAGAGAATACAATTTAAAGTTGCACACAGTCACTATTATAGTCTGAGTAAGACGTAACAAGCAAATAAAAATTTCTTCTTTACTTAATTACTTTTGTAATAGCCAAGATCCCAGGGCCCCCAGGACTTACATCATTTTAACAAAGCTGAAATTTTGAGGATTATTAGTCTAATATGTAGTTAAGATAGTATGCGTACTCACTAACTTGGAAGTGGGGCATCTTTCAGAAGTATCGGCAAATAAAAGTACATCTCTGTCTGGGAGGATTATTAAGCCATCGGATTGGTCTAGGTGCTTATAAGGGATAAATAATCCGTTAATAATTTATGTAAAATTAAAGCTTGCTAGTATAACGTAGTTTGCTCCAGTTTTAAATAACCTTACTCCTTGACTTTAGGATGTCTAGCCGGAGTAAAGGCCCACGTAAACGGTCTGGTAATAAGAAATATACATTTTTACCTTATTCTTAACATATTTAAATACAAGCGTTTATACTTTAACGTAGGTGAGTGTGTACCTTAAGTTGGCGCTACCTCTGAAATGGCCCTACTTTCAAGTTAGTAAGTATGCATACAGTTTTAACTACAAATTAGACAATTCTTCAAAATTTCAGCTTTGCTAAAATGACGTAGGTCTGGGGGCCCTGGGATCTCAGTCTATAAATAATTAAACCATAAAATAATATTACTTAATTTTTACTAAATTATTATTTTAATTAATGGTCAAAATTAGGCAAAAGTAAATTATACATAGATGCAAAAGGTAAAGGCTGCAAACCTCATCATCGGATAATTCACAGCAGTACTGAAAAATGGTTCACTTATCTTTTTTTTTCAGCTTCACGCTGTATCCCACTTGTAGCAGGGTAGGCAGATGGAGCCTTGTGTTAACCCTCCACTCCCCACCTTGCACCGAACTCTGAAGGCGTTAAGTGTTGAATGGCGGAACTCAACGTCGCGCTTTTCCTTGACACCAGAACGAAGAAATCAAAATATTAAATGTTTTATTTTCTCGAGTGGGATGAAAACACAAACTGTCGCGATATTAGTCAGATGCTTGTGCTACTGCGTCACGACTGGCCTCAGTCAATTCTTTCCTTTTTGTATTTATTACTTTCATACCAGTTGTCTGTATTGTGTATTTGTGTAAAACCACTAATATGTGTTCCACGTATGGTATTTAATATATGCTTATTACAATTTCATTTCTAAAATGTATCCTAATTGTTAAATGAAATTCCTATGAAGCATTAAATCAATTATTTTGGATAACAATTCAGGCTGTTCTATGTTTAATTAGAGAGAAGCATTGTATGCATGTAATGCTTAATAAAGGTATGAACTTCAATAATTATTGGGTTTAGATTATGGTAATAGGATAGTATTTGTAGCTGGCTCGCATTAATGAATGTCATTATTATTGTATTATCATGACAGCCATTTTTACGTCAACTGCTGAACAGTTTACGCAGACCGCTTGTCGGCAAGTCAAATAAGCTTTACGAACGGTACTGAGGGACTCACCAGAGAATGAACCCGATACTACCCACTAACACCCAGAGAAACCTCTCCACCTAAGGGGAGACGCCGCAGGATCGTTCGCGCATTCCACTACTGCGCCTCGGTGGAAAGCCCACCTGTGGCGGGCCACCATCGTCTTTAGGATAAGCCTCAGCAGCCTCCATATAAACCAGTTCTAATCCAATCCACGATGCATAGTTGGAAACTCTTGGTTAAAGATTGTTCTACAAAAGTGAACCAGACCATTATATTCTTAAAAAATATAATGGTCTGGTCTTCTTTTCACAATTTCACAATTCTGGGTCAACCAGAAGTTTTGATTCCCTTTATACTGTCGAAATATGCAACTTTTGCGATGAAAACGCCCATATTTTTTTTAAGTAAATGGACGGTTAACAAAATCATGTTATAAGGGTTCCTATTTTCCTTAAAAGGTACAGAACGCTAAAAATCAGTAAATACTTATTATAAAACAACAAATAACGATTTAATTTATGAAGTTTTAAAAGTCCAAATATGAGTCAACCCAATTTTGATACAATGTCATGGAGGAATGGGATAGAAACATGAAGATTTTCGTAACAAAAACCTGAGTAGAAATCAACATTTTCTTGCAAGTAATCATTTCTAATAATTAGTATAAAATACAAATACGATCTGTGAAGCTAGGTCGTATCTAGCTCGTATGCTCGAAGTATGCATTGAGCATTGTTCTCTCAGAGAAAGAAAGAAATTATATAGCTCCATCAAATTCTTATAACTTTCTGAATTTATTTTAGTGTTACCAAACTGGTGTAAAAGAGGGTAGATAGATGTAAGTGAAAAAGATTATAAAAACAATGGAATTGAGGCAGTTGCTTGTAGGCAACAGTCCTTATTGTAAGGAAACTCATGTGAAGTATTGATATTGGGTGATACATATCACTTTATGCAATTAAGTAGAATCTCTTTCGATTTCTAACATATATCAGAGATTCCAAAAAGATATCAACATTAAACTTGTAGCTGCAGAAGAGTCACGTCTTTAAGCCCTCTCTTTCATATTATCAGCAATAATTTTAATATAATATATATTTATATAAACAATTACTGATGATGAATTACTGATGAATCAAATAACAATATCCATTTTTATTTGGTACTAGCGGCCTGCTCGCGGCTTTGCCCGCTTGACTTACATGATTATTCATTTAAGAAATAAAGATATTACAAACAGCCTTAATTATTAAATAATTGATTTGGATAAGTATTCACGATATTCTTTGTAAAATAACTTATATTAGCTCTTGTACTTAGTTTCTAAATTAGTAACATATATTATTAGTTAAATATATAATTGGTATACAGAATATACATAGAAAGCACGTTTTCAGGCATTTTCATATAATCTATAAAATAATCAACATTTTCGGTCATCATATTTCATCGTCATTTGATTGTGATTTCGGTCAAGTTCAAGTCGTACTCATGACCCGAGAGTTTGTACCAGCTTCATGAATGGAGATACACCAACAGAATAGTTAATTAAGTTATCATTTTGTATCAAATTAAGTACAGACTAAAATTTGTAGCTAATGGTTTTTTTCTGTGACACAAATACAATAAGTTGTCAATTTTTTAAAAATAATTTTGGAATTTTCCTTTATACGATAAGTTTTAACTTCTTTACAAATTTCGTAATTGTATATCAACCGGAAGTACTCTATAGTTAGGATAGAAAATGCTACAAAAAACGTAGCATAAACCCTCATATTTTATCGTCATTTGATTGTGATGATTTAGAAGATAATTTTTTTTGTGCTCTAAGGGAATATAGACTTGAACATTGAGGTATCTAACCTGTAACCGATCTTGTACAGAATAGTCTTGACAGACGGACAGACGGGCAAACAACAAAGTTATCTTATAAGGATTTTGAGAGACATGCAACATACAGGTGCAATAGTGCAATATCGGTACGTGTAGCTTGTAAGTTATGAAATAATACTGCGGGATATTTTTATAAACAGTGTCAGAGCATTTTTTTTCTTCAGACACATTTTTTTAGAGGTTGCTCCCAAAAGTTATTTTTTTAACGAACGGTTGAACGAACGGACTGAAGAACCTATTCAAAATATTTCTTTGTCATTAAAATTTTTCTTTAAGTCTTTCTTTATCACTGTGTTAAATAATTACGAATTAAGCTAGACTGTTAGAAGTTAATCTTCACCAACATTTCAATTTAGTTTACTTTGTAGTTAGTACTATGAACAATTGTACTTTCAAAACGTAAGGTACGTAAATTTATCAACAGTCATATAAATAAGACGTTTCTAAAGTCATTCTTTTGTCCAGAATCTTGCCAGCGCAATTCAGAAAACGACGTTTTATGCACAGCGCCATCTATTGGACTTACAATTGAACTGTTACATTTCAATTGTAAGTCAATTCAGTCATTCGAACATTGTTAGAAAAATACTACTATGTTTATGTTAAATTTATTATAAGTATAGATTACACTTACACGACGTAATTAACGTTAAACAAATAATAACTCAACAATATGTTTTATGCGTTATCAACATTTATTATCATATGATTATCAACATTTATTATCATATGTAGACAATAGATATCGTTGCGTATGTTTCTATATTTTTTTTTCAAATAAAAATATCTTTAAAACTTTAAGTACATTATTTTTTGATAGAATGTAGCGGTAACCTTTCCAAACTATAAAAATATAAAGTTTTTTATCCACAGAGCCATCTATTTAAGATTTAAAATTAAGGACAGTTTAAAAATGCTGTTTTTATTATATGTTAAATTTCACCTAACATAAAATTATATTAACCGAAAACGATGTTGTGCTAAAGTATTAAAATGATTAATATTCCTCCCGTCGTAATTAGTATTTAACTACACAGAATGTTTTATGCGTTATCAATATTCTTTAGTACCTACTATTTGTTGTGAATAGATAGCGTTTCGTGTATGATAGAGAGTATCAAGATTCCGTTAGTACCTACTATTTGTTGTTAATAGATAGCGTTACTTGTATCGATTTCTACTATCTCAAATATAAACTTCTTGAAAACTTAAATACTTATATCTTTTGATAGAGTGAAGCGATTACAATAAATTATGTATAAAAGTTGCTTAAATTTATTGTGTACTTTTTACGTTATACGTGCACACATAAACAGACAAACAAACAGAAAAAAATCCAAAAATGTTGGAAATGGATTCTGCTAGTTATCCTTTAACACCCTGGCAATTTTTTTTTTTAATATTTTCAATGTACAGAAACGACTTTTCTACAGATTTATTATAAGTATAGATATAGATATGTGATTTTTTAAAATTCAAAAACTTGAGGCCGGTCGTGGCGCAGCGGCACAAGGTGTGACTGCAAAACCGACTGGTTGTGGATTCGATCCCCACTCGAGGAGATGAAATATTTACTTAAATTTATATTTCCATTTCTTCGGTCTGGTGTCGAGGTTAAGCGCGGCGTTGAGTTCTGCCACTCAACACGCAATACCTCCAGAATTCGGCAGAAAGTGGGGAACGGAGTGTCTTAACACTAGGTTCCCTCTGCCTACCCTGCTGTGTGCGGGATACAGCGTGAAGCTAATTTAATTTTTATTTAATTTTTATTTAAAAAATTCTCCCATTATATCACAAAATAATTATCGTGCAAAAAGTGTTGTGACAAAATAATATTTTAATAACAATAACCTGATATCCTTACAGGGTTGACTAGAATAACGAAAAAATGGCTTAAACGGATAATAAAATAGTTTAAAAGCTAAAACAACGGTTTATGCTTGGATTTTTGAAATTTATTTTGTGTTTTTATACCACGTCTAAACATTTTCAAATAAGTAAAAACAAAATATTGTGATTGCTAACAGATCTGTCGAGCATTATCACCGTTATTTATGCACAAATTTCTTTATAAATGGGGAAAATTACCAAGTAAATCATTAAATAGAACAAATATAAGGTCAATTAGTTCAGTTATAGAGGCCAGTCGTGGCGCAGCGGTATAAAGTGTTACTGTAAAACCGACTGGTTTGATCCCCACTCGAGGAGATTAAATATTTACTTAAATTTATATTTCCATTTTTTCGCTCTGGTGTCGAGGTAAAGCGCGGCGTTAAGTTCTGCCACTCAACACGCGATGCCTTCAGAATTCGGCAGAAAGTGGGGAACGGAGTGTCTTAACACTAGGCTCCCTCTGCCTACCCTGCTGTGTGCGGGATACAGCGTGAAGCTGATTTTTTTAGTTCAGTTAGCAAGCATCATCATTATCATCGTGTATTTATTTAACTATTAAATATTTACAATATAATATTTATAAAAGTGATTATTATTATCGTTATATTACAATATTCACGTACTCTTTTTCCACATAAATAAAAACATATATATGATATATAATCATAGCAACTTTTCAGAGAAACAAAAATCACTGAACCTACACACATATAAAAATGTTTTTACCTCTTTTTTCCCGACTGCTAAAGAAGGGTTATGTTTTTCGTATGTATGTATTATTCTTTATTACCTCATATCTCCAGAACCGCTGAACGGATTTACATAATTGAGGTATCGTTAGATTCATATTAGCAGCCCAAGTGTTCTTACATAGGTGACGTTAAATAAAAACAATCATGGCGGCTGTGGGACACCATTGGGCTTAGTGAAAAAAAAATTTTCGTTTCGAACACCACAATATGGGTCTCATATTCAAGAGCTTACTACGAGGATTTCAAAAAGGTAAATCATGATTATGATTACCATAATGAATTCTAACAAAAAAGTGAAAAATAAAAAATATTTGTAAAAACAAAAACCCCGACTGCATAAAACTAAAAAGAAAATAAACAAGTCCAATAGTTTATTAGGATTAACAGTCGGAACCTATAAGTAATTCTTCAATCAATAAAATCTTTCCCAGGAACCCCGCATAATTTAAAGAGGTCCCGACTGTTAATCCTAATAAACTATTGGACTTGTTTATTTTCTTTTTAGTTTTATGCAGTCGGGGTTTTTATTTTTACAAATATTTTTTTATTAATTAAAGAGAATAGAACGC
>JAATLQ010033943.1:0-20099 GCA_013421005.1 Heliconius erato x Heliconius himera | reverse complement strand
AGGGGGGTCAGGCGGATGCTCTGCATCCATTTTAAAAACAACTAGCCTAACTTACCTTATAATACAATTAATCTACTAACAAAAACACCACAAACACTCACAACAACCTAAAACCTTAGAAATACAGATCTTTTATTTTAAAAACCGCAATTTGTACAAAAACTATATGAAAAAATAACACAAAAATAAGAAACCCTCACTAACACGTGTGTTAACCAAAACAAACGTCAGCAAAGTCTTTAAAAATGTTTAAAAAATTCACATAGTTGCTACTCATATTTCAAAAATGACGTATTTGATCGACTTAAATAAAACTTTTACTATGCATATTAACCTATTATTACATATATTAATTAAAAATTATATTTCCATTTTATCGCTCTGGTGTCGAGGCAAAACGCGTCGTTGATGCCACCACTCAACACGCAATGACACTAGAATTCGGCGGAAAGTGGGGAACGGAGTGTCATAACACCGGGTTCCCTGTGTTTGCTGTGTGTGGGAGACAGCGAGAAGCTGATTTTAGATTATGTCATTGTTTAGAATTTACTTAATAATGTTAATCAATAATAAATCACAGAACAAGTTTAAATTTTCGAGAAATTTGGAAAAAAACATAAAAATATGCATTATTCAATTTCACGTACGTACTTACATACCTACTTACATAATTTTCTTTTTTTAGAAGTCGGTTAAAGATAAGTTTGATATTACATTTGAACTTCTGCGATACGCTTAATAAAAGTAATTGGAAATAATAGCGTTGTAGGCGCACTATTTGTCGTAGTGGCGTTCGAATTAGGCCAAGCAATTGTGGTAATATTGCGGAATGGAGAATAAATGTTTATAATATTATATATTTTTTTCATAGATTTAGACATCTGGTTTAGTTGTGAAAAGGAGTTGAGTAAACGCGACGGTCGTGGATTCGATCCTTTGTACACAAATCGTGACGTTGAGTCCCGTCAATCAACGCGTAATGTTTCCAAAATTTTGAAAGTAGAATGGCTGAGACTTAAAATAATACTAGGTTCCCCCTGCTTTCCATGTAGGCAGGTAACCGTTAAGCTGCTTTTTTGTCTTGTGCGTATACTTTGTAAAACATACAAATTAATTTAAGTACTTTAGGTAAAACACCGTACATTTCAATAGGTAATTCGAATTTAAATTAAAACTATTATTTATTTAAATAGGCTTTTGCAAGTATCTACTTTTGAATAATAGAACTAAATAATGTTACCACCGCCTCGAAACGCGGAGCTGTCGACATGAAATGCAACAGTTGCATAATATTATAATTACAAATTTAATTGTAATCAATAATTTAATTATTACATATATTGATAGTTTTAGCTTTTTTTAGCGTCCACTGTATCATGTATCCTGCAGACAGCAGAGTATACAGTGAGAACCTGGGAAGGTTCCCAGGTTCTCACTGTATATTCTGCTGCAGTGTTAAAACATACCGTTCCCCTATTGTGTTAGTAGCGGAAATCAACGCCGCACTTTGGCTTGCTTGAAGGTTGTGTATAGAGCGTGAAGAAATGAAAATATTAAATATTCATTTCTTTAAGCTCTATACACAACCTTTCTACATAACACAACATTATTAGAATAGTATTTGAATTGATAAACGATGCGTTTTATTAAAAAATATATATATATATTTTTTTCTTATTCCAGATCTCAATGCTATAACAAAATGGTAGAAATAAGCAAGCATCTATTCGACGCCGCGTGTGCCAACATCCACTGCAGTGTCCTGACGCATCCATGGCATGAGAACTGCTGGAAATCGTTATACACGACCTATGCGGACTCTTTTACTGGCAGTGCTAAGTTTTACTTCATCATTCATTTGGTAAGTAGTCATAGGATATTATATATTTTTTTATTTTCACGCTGTATCCCGCATGATATAGCAGTGTAAAAGAGGTAGGAGTACCTAGTGTTACGACTCTCCGTTTCCCCACTTTGCATACAATTTTCGATACATTGCCTTCTGAATGGTGGAATTCAACGCCATGATTCATCTTGTTACCCAGAGCGAGGATTCTAAAATATAATAAGCTCGTACTCCTGAATCGTATCCAAAACCTCGTATATACCAATAGATAAGTAACCGTATAAAGACAGAGAGATCGATCTCTCTTTTATCTCATAACAATGTATGTAACAAACACACTCAAATCAATCAGTAAACGATAGTGCTGATTTATATAATGGACGTAAATCAATTGACCCAATTACTCGAAGAGTATCCTTGAAGTTTAGTGATTAATTTGTGGAACACTATCTGTTACGAATTGCTATTGAACTATGCTCTAACAGTGCTTCAAATATGTATGATTGGCTTGGTGATTGGTGTGATTTGATTGTTAGGACCTATATGAAAATAATAATCTTTATTAAAAAAAATTAAATCAGCTTTACGCTGTATCCCGCACACAGCAGGGTAGCAGGAGAAACCTAGTGTTAAGATATTCCGTTTCCCACTTTCCGTCGAGTTTTGGAGACATTATGTGTCGAGTGGCGAAACTCAACGCCGCACTTTGCCTCGATACCAGAGCGAACAAATAAAAATATAAATGTAAATATTATATTTCATTATATATATTTCATTTCCTCGAGTGAGGATCGAACAAAAACCAGACGTTGCCTCAACATCAGAGCAAAAAATTAAATTATAAATTTAAATAAATATTTCATTTCCTTAAGTGAGGATCGAATCCACAACCAACCTCGTTTATAGTCACTATTTGTGCTCCTGCGCCACGACTGGCCTATATAATCTATAATCTATTATATCATATTATCTTTAATATGTCAAATTATTATTTTTAGGGCCATTATTATTTAGTCGCTAAACCACGTATTCGGAATGGGGGAGATTCTGTTCACGCACACGCACATAGCAGAGCAGGCAGAGAAAACAAAGACAAGTGCTAAGACACTCCGTCTCCATTAAGACATTTTTATTCCCACTTGCCACTGAAATCTCGAGGCATTGCGTATTGAGTGGCGGAAGTCAACGTTGTCGTCGTTTTATCTGGTTCCCAGAGCAAGGAAAGGAAAATATTAATTATTTCATTCCCCCAAGTGGGAATACAACCCATTACTGCCGCTCTCACAGTACCCTTGCACCACTGGGCCATGACGGTTTCAAAATCAAAATATTCATACATATCTATATTAGGCCAGTCGTGGCGCAGCGGCACGAGGTGTGACTGTAAAACCGACTGGTTGTGGGTTCGATCCCCACTCGAGGAGATGAAATATTTACTTAAATTTATATTTCCATTTCTTCGCTCTGGTGTTGAGGTTAAGCGCGGCGTTGAGTTCTGCCACTCAACACGCAATGCCTCCAGAATTCGGCAGAAAGTGGGGAACGGGGAGTGTCTTAACACTAGGTTCCCTCTGCCTACCCTGCTGTGTGCGGGATACAGCGTGAAGCTGATTTATTTTTATCTATATTAGGATAATAAGAATTATACATACAGCCACCACAACAGATATACGTCAAATTACGAAGTATGAAACAGAATTACTGATCAAAAGTAAAATAATATAATAGATATAAACGTCGTCTTTACTTTCCCGCATACTTGGAACTAGTGGACCATTTTACTCCACTAAGAACGCTTAATTTCCTTTCACGTGTCAGATCAAATAATCTTCTATACATATAATAAAATTGTAGCTCATCGTAGTCTGTATGGTACATAAAGATATGAGTGGCGCAGGGGCACAAAGTGTGACTGTAGACGAGACTGGTTGTGGATTCGATCCCCACTTAAGGAATTGAAATATTTATTTAAATTTATATTTTCATTTTTTGCTCTGATGTTGAGTTCCGCTAGTCAATACGTAATGCTTCTAGATTTCCGCTGAAAGTGGAGAACGGAGTGTCTTAACATCAATATAACGTGCGCAAGGCGCAACTACTATTAACGCGACGATTGCAAATTCGATTCCTACTCGAGGGAATAAAATATTTAATATATAAATTTTATTATTTTTGCAGATACAAAACTTAATTAAGGGCAAAAAGATATTAAATAAAAAGGAATTGATGAAAGCTGGGGAGTATTATGTGAGATCCGCGGTAATGGGAGGTCTAATATGTGGTAGCATTAGTCCAGTTGTTTGTGTTCTAAGGTCAGTATTAATTTATATATCTGTTCATATCGTATTTAATCCTGCGTTGAGTTCCGCCACTCAACACGCTATGCCTCCAAAATTCAGCGGAAAGTCAGGAACGGAGTCTCTTAGCACTATGTTTCGCTCTGCTGCGTGCGGGATACAGCGTGAAGCTGATTTTTATTTTTTTTTATATTTTTAAGGCTAAGTATTAAAAAGGAGAAAAAAATTAACAGTTTTGTGTCTGACTTTCCATCTCTGTATACCGTTTATCTCGGGACCGCGTGAAGGTATCAAGAATTTCTACGTAGATTGATGAGAAAGTTTAACTTAGTGGTCAGAGTGCTTACGGTTTCCAAGAGGCGTGGGTTCAAATCTCGCTACGTTCAAATTATTATACATTTTTAAATAGTTATCATCAGACAAATTTCACAATTCCTAGTTATGTTGGAAGATTATTTATTATATATTTGACCATCTCCTTTCCTCCATTTTTACCTTACCTGTCTTCAACTTATATAAAAAAATGAATCAAATAAACTAGAAAATATTAAGTGACAAATGTAATTATGTCAAGTTTTCCTCCTTCACTTCTGTTATTAGATGCATAATAAAAATATTCTTGAATAATAATAAGCTTCTTACAAAGCTATCACAGTCCTGTTTTTTTTAAATTAGGAAATACTATTATTTTAACCTACTTTAAAATAAAGACAATTCGATAATATTTAGTGTACTTATTTGTTGGTATAAGTATCTGTACAGACTTCCAAGCCCGCTAAATGCAAAATTTCGTAAGAACATAATTATATACTTGTATGTGTCCTAAAAGTTCTCGAAAACTGAAATTTATATCGATATATCGATATAAATTTCAGTTTCAGAATATTTATATTTCGATCTAACTATTAATTTTCTAGATTTCTTTTAAATTTTTATTTTAATATATATTTAAACATAACTGATGTTACAAGTTAAGGAACAGTCAAAGTTAGGTACATTGAAAGTGTCAATATTTTTCTGATATAGAGATCTTCTTTTTGTTTATAAGTGATTTTTTAAATTACTCTTTAATATATTTTGTAAAGAACTATAAGAAATAAGAAATGTAGTCAAGTACTACATTTAAAATCAAATAAATCAGCTTCACGTTGTATCCCGCACAGAGGGAATTTAGTGTTAAGACACTCCGTTCCCCACTTTCTGCTGAAATCTGGAGGCACTGCGTGTTGAGTGGCAGAATTCAACGCTGCGCTTTGCCTCGACACCAGAGCGAAGAAATAAATTTAATTAAATATTTCATCTCCTCGAGTGGGAATCGAATCCACAACTAGTCGATTTTACAGTCACACTTTGTGCTCCTGCGCCACGACTGGCCTCACAAGACAAGTACTACATTTAGTTTTAGTATTTTTAAATCTTTTTTAATTTACCCACACTCTATACATGCACAAAGATGCAATTTAAGCTATTCTACTCCAACCTGAAATCCGCACTTTCTTCACTGAAATCCTTCCAAAGGTTACTTTAAAAGGCGTCCTACTTAAAATAAGTAAGTCTTTTCACTTCTTATTTAGGACAGTCTAGATCTTGACTTTAATGAATGGATTCAAAACAAGTTGAAATGCATCTGAAGTTAAAATATAACTCTGTATTGAATTTTGATAGTTTCAAATGATAATATAATATTTAGCTATAATAAATAAACAGTTTAACAGTTAAATATATTGTTCTAAAGAACAATTTTAGGTTTATATTACCCATATATGCATCGTGGCGTTGAGTTCTGCCACTCAACACGCAATGCCTCCAGAATTCGGCAGAAAGTGGGCAACGGAGTGTCTTAACACTGGGTTCCCTCTGCCTACCCTGTTGTGTGGGATACAGCGTGAAGCTAAAAAAAATATATGCTTCATATATTATATGATAATTTATTATAAATATAAATATATTTTTTGTTTTAGATGGATTTTCGGACGAAGATATAACTATTATAATTTTATTCTAATACCGAGTTTGTTAAATGGAGTGTTTATTTTACTCGAACCACCACAACGGAGAAGTTTAATTTTAAATTTATTTTGCAGCCTGGTAAGTGATTAATTTTCTAAACTTTCATATCTATGTAAAACCCGCGAGGTCTAAACTGAGCTTTGTATTTGTGTGAGTGTTCATATTTTATATATGTGTGTATTTGTGAATCATTCATCATAAGCCGGGCATCTTTTGCTTGGCCTAAACCGATTCATGCTTCTCTTTCACAGCCGACCTAAACCTTTTATAATAATAGCAGCGTGACGTATTTAATTTTTAATATTTATTTTTTTGTTCGATTTTTTTATAAGTAAAAGATAACGTTGAAAAATTAAAAAGAATTCAATGACTTAACTACTTAAATAAAAAAAATAACATGTATATTTTTTAGCTTCACATTGTAGCACGCGTTTAGTCACGCTTTGTGACCACGACTGGCTTTATATTATATTTAAATAATTTTGAAGATTAATAGATATGAGGCCGTCGTGACGTAATAGCACAAGTGTGTGACTATCAACGCGACGGTTGTGGGTTCGATTCCCACTCGGAGTAATAAATTATTATTTATTAATATCTGTGATTCCTCGCTCGCAAGTCATCTCTAAACAAAAAAACCGTCGGAAAGTGAGGAACGGAATGTCTTGACACTAGGTTCCCTCTACCTACCCTGCTGTATGCGGGATACAGCGTGAAGCTTATTTGATTTATTTATTTTATAAAGATAAAAATCATAATTAACATTATAGCTAATAGAATACTGGCTACGCACTATACAAAGGGCTGGCTATATTTCACTTACTGTCACAAAGCAAACGCTATTGTTCATGATCGGCAGCAGCTTACTATTCTACTTGATGCGATTAGAGGGAGATAAGGAGAAGCGGACTTCGGTTTTGTGGTAAGTATATAATTAATTAATTATTAGGTCGTCATGGCACTTGAGGAGCACGTTGTGAGGTCGATTCCCAATTGGAGGAACGAATTATTCTTAATATTTTCATTTTTTCGCTCTGGTACCAAAGCAAAAGCGCGGCGTTCAGTTGCAATGCCTCGAAAATGTAGCAGAAAGTGGGGAACGGAGTGTCTTAATATTAGGTTCCCTTTGCCTACCTTGCTATATGCAGTATAGGGTGTAGTGCAGCAGCATTGTGAAGTTGAAAATTAAATTATAAATGTAAAAGTTTCACTAAACAGTTTTTGTCAAATATTTTTATTATCTTTAAATTAGACTTAGAGCTTATTTTAATTAAATAAAATTAAATTAAATTAGCTTCACGCTGTATCCCGCACACAGCAGGGTAGGCAGAGGGAACCTAGTGTTAAGACACTCCGTTCCCCACTTTCTGCCGAATTCTGGAGGCATTGCATGTTGAGTGGCAGAACTCAACGCCGCGCTTAACCTCGACACCAGAGCGAAGAAATGGAAATATAAATTTAAGTAAATATTTCATCTCCTCGAGTGGGGATCGAACCTACAACCAGTCGGTTTTACAGTCACACCTCGTGCCGCTGCGCTACGACCTCAACTATTATAATTAAATAACAGTAAACCTATAAGGATAAGTAAATATGAAATGATTTTACACAATTTTTGTTCGAAATATTTAAACATAATACCTACACATTTTTCTAAATTTTCGGGGAAATCCCCTACAAACATTGCTATCTATTCGTTATCTGCAATTACAAGCTTAAGATAATCTGTAATCCTTATTTACATTTAAACAGGTACTTTCCCGTTTTGAAATTCGAAATATATTTTTCTTGTTCGTATTCATTATCTTCGATATACTTGTATAGTCTAGGCTAGTTTAGTCTAGTCAAGTTTAGTCTAGTGTTAACTTCTTTTTCGGAAATCGCTACATTACTTTTTTTATTTATTACATTATTTTTTACTACATGATTTTTTGTGTGCCCACGGTCATATCCAGCTACGTCGAAATACTTATAATTCCGCGTTTCGAATCTAAGTTATTTTTTTATAGTTTCTATTTTTCTTTCTTCAGTATGCGATTAATATTGTTAAAAAACTATCACTCCATTCTTCACTTATACATACTACAGCACATACATACTACAGTATCGCAGCGTAGGCAGAGCGATCTACCTAACGGGGAACTACGAGTTAAGACACTTCGTTACCATTAAAATATTTCCATTTCCCGCTTTCCACCCAATTCTGGAGGCAATGTGTATTGAGTGGCGGAATTTAACGCCGCGCTCTTCTTCGTTACCAGAGCGAAAATAAACAAAATATTATTTTTTTCATTTCCTCGTGTGGGAATTGAACCTGCGCCACGATTGGTGTCTTAGTTTTAGTTCTATTTTATTTTATATATTTTAGGCTTTTCACTCCAGAAAAAGTGAGACGGAAAACAGAAGATACTGAAGACGTTTGTCCCCACAAGGAACCTTGCCTAAAATATATATTAAAGGTAAGTCTTTGTATATCAATATAATTTTTAACTGACTTTAAAAATACTAGGTATATGTTCGACGCATGTATATTTTTTAATGTACTTTCAGCGATTTTGCCGTCGTTTGTGAAATGTTATTTTTTTGTAACGAAGAAGAGTCTTCCCATTGCTTGTTAACTGTATTTATTTTGAATTAATTAAGATATTGTTTTTTAGCCTAAGCTTATAAGTGTAGTGTAACTGAATCCCATAAAGATATATAAATATGAAATGAGAGCCAAGTAAAATATTAAGTTATGCATTTTCTCGACTTCACTGACAAAAGAAAACATCAGTGACGAGTTCTGTGTGCACTCGAGATAAAATTTAAGCACAAAATTTTGTTTGACAATTTGTCAAGTAAAAATACTTTATTATATTTGTAAATTAGAGTACTTTCAGCTTGTATTGGACTATTAGATTGATATTTGGTTTGGTGTCTGGTGGCAAAATTAGATACACCACAACAAAACGCACACACAGACAGACACAGAACTGGCACCTATATGGATCTCCCATTCTTTTACTTTTGTAAAACGCTTTACTTAACAATATCTCTCTCTCTCTCATTTCGAATTATTTTTTTTATGGCGTATCATTACTTTTTATAAAAAAATATATTTATATTAATTATTATTACTTTGTAATTTTCATAATGGTTTAAATTTCTACGTTTTTTGATCTAACTTTTATACATAACTTTTTAAACTTTCTTGATAGTAATTATCAATAATTATCAGTTTTCAGTCCTTTTCTGTACATATATATGTATATCAGTCTATCTTGCTACCAAATATAAAGTTTCTAGGCCACCTAGAATTGGCTTAGGTTTTTAATGAAAAAATGAATCAATCACAAAAATGCCAATTTTTAAACGTTAATACATTAATAACTATTTGAGTTAATTTTTAAAAAATTTATATACATCACAAGTTTTAAAAAAGGGCTAAATTCCGCGCGTGCAGACTAATTGGCTTACTAGTTATGAAGGGCTCAAAAGTAGCTTGAAAAGGTTCATTTAAAATACATATACCGCCCTTCCAGCTTATAACTTGGCTGATATTATTGCAAAAATATAAATTTATTTTAATACTTTTTTTGTTTTTGCACTTGACATATTTTTTTAGTTTTACACTGTATCCCGCACACAGTAGAGTAGGCAGAAGGAACCTGAGAACTTTGTGTTACACTCAAGATTTTCCATTTTTTACCTTTCGCTGAATTCTTAAGGTGCTGCGTATGGAGTGGCGGAACTCAACGCCGCAACATTAATATTACTAAAAATGTTTTATACATACATTTTAGGTACTTGATTTCGTTATGTAAGATTTAACTTCTGTATTCACTGTACTACATAAAAACTACGTACATTTTTTTTTTCCAATTTTATTACTTAAATGGCAGTATTATAAATTTCTTTCTTGGATTCTCATTTTATTCTTCTTGCTACCGGAGCAAGTAAATGAAAATATTTAATAATTTATTCCAACAACTGGGAGTCGAACCCACAACTGCGCAACGATTGCCAATGTAATAATAAATAATACTAGTGTTTACTTCTGGCTTCTTCCCTTGGTAAAATGAAAGTAACTGCTGACTTATGTACGTCACATGACACATTCTCCACGATAAATGCGCTATATAATAAAAAATCGAACTTATCAATTCGAACCAGTAGTTCCCACGATAAGTTTGATCAAGCAAACAAACTCATTAGTTTTATATTTAAACAATTTTTCCAGGGGACCCTAACATATTTTGGGATTGGTTTCGGCATCAATATGGCGCGGCTGGTGATACCAAAGATAACCAGGCCGTGGAAGGTCTTTTCAAGCATAAGAAGTCACCATTTGAACTTAGGTTTATTCTTCGGCACTTATATCGGTATTTACAGAGTACGACTTTTATTTCTTTTGATAATGGTGTAGGATTTTTTTTATTTAATTTAAACTCAGGATAAATAAGTTTTAAATTAATGTGTATATAAAATTTTTATAAAAAATCGTCATGCCGTAATGTTAAGACGCTTCGTCCTCCACTCTTCGCTCAATTAACGAGACAGCGTGTTGTGGCGGAATTCAACATTGTAATTTGTATACCTGTGTAGGGAACCTGGGAACCTAGTGTTAAGACGCTCTATTCCCCACTTCTTGACGAATTTTCAAGACATTGTCTGTTGAGGCGTAGAACTCAACACCACGCTTTACCTCGTTACTAGACAAATAGAAGTAAAAAATATTATATATTTAATTTTTTCTAGTAGGAATTGAACCCACAACCGTCACGTATAGTCACACGCACGTGCCCTGCGCCACGACGGCTACGAGTTCTACGAGTGTGAATCACACCACGACGGTGTATTAAACATAATCAAATTCAAATATTCAATTTATTCGTTCAGCAATTTACATCCAAAAAAAGAAATAAACTTAAGTAAACATTAAAAAAAAATCTAATTAAATCAGCTTCACGCTGTATCCCGCACACAGCGGCACAGCACATCCCGCAGCAGGGTAGGCAGAGGGAACCTAGTGTTAAAACACTCTGTTCCCCACTTTCTGCCGAATTCTGGAGGCACTGCGTGTTAAGTGGCAGAATCCAACGCCGCGATTAACCTCGATACCAGAGCGAAGAAATGTAAATGTAAATGTAAATATTTCATCTCTTCGAGTGATGATCGAACCCACAACCAGTCGGTTTCACAGTCATACCTCATGCCGCTGCACCACGACTGGCCTCAAGTAAACATTTATATTCAGAAAATGAAGAAAATCCAAAAAAATAAGGAACACACCCAAAAACTTCGAACCATTGCTAACTTTACTACAACATACTGTGCTGCACCTTATATCTTATCTTGGTTTATCTTGGCAAACTTGTACTAAGTTTCAATTCAGATATGTGGAAAAATGTTTAAAAAATATAATTTATTATACATTGCAGGCTGTGATATGCTACTTATGTCGTAAACAAGGATATGACGCAGCAGAGTATGCGTTGCCCGCTGGATTCCTCGCGGGACTATCGTTTCTTTTCAAGCCCAGCCTTGGATTCGCAATAGCCTCATTGACAGGAGCTTTCAAGGTGAGAACTTGTTATGTGAAGATTTTTTTTTCTTCAATGGGTAGAAGTGCACTTGAAGCTGAACTTCTTCAGTTATTTAGTTTATTGTTGTATTTGTAGTTACGTGTTTAATTTTTTTTTCATTAAAGATTTACTTTCCTTTCGTAGCCCACATATAGCAGGGTACGCAGAGGGAACCTGAAAAAACTTAATGTGAGCACTCAATCACTATTGGGACACTTTTGTTCTTCACTTTCAGACATATTACTTTTCATTGATTTATTTTACTGTAAAAAATATTAAAAGCTTAAGTTGGCATTGCATTATCCTAAAAGGATATTCAATTGTTTTGAAAAAAAAACTTTTTTTTGTGATATTTTATATCCTAAAAGGATATTCAATTGTTTTGAAAAAAAAACTTTTTTTTGTGATATTTTATATAAAAAATTGGATCTTAATATTATTTTAAAATGTGATAAAAGAAGTTGCGTTGCATCCGTTTTTGTCACATTTTTGTTGTTTTTATGATTTTAGTAAAGAAAAAACAAAATATGTCGATGAGTTTTACATTTTTTATTTCTAATAGAACTTCTCTTCTCTTTATAAGAGAACCAACACAAAACAAAAAGAGAATAAAAAGAAATATAACACAAACTAAAACATAAAAAAATAAGTGAATATTTAAAAAAATCTTTAAATAACGGACTATAATCTCTATATATAATAGAAGGATAGAAAAGTCAATCCTGTATATAGAAAATATAATAAAAAAATTAACATAACGATTACAGAAGTTAAAAAACTTTTAAGTTAAACTAAAAAGCTTTTAGGGTTTCGTCTCGGTTTTAATTGTAGTTTCTCTAAGAAAAATAAAAAAATGAAAATATTACTTAAAATAATGACAACTGCTATGGAAGTTAATGAATTTTGGCATGGTAATAGCTCAAAGCCTAAAGCATCTAATAGGATAGTTTTTATCATAGAGTATAAAGCAAATTTAGTAACAAATATAAAAAGTTGCCACAATCAAATAACGTTGATTGCTCGCAAGTAAAAACGCAGTTTAGCCGTTAGTGGGACTAGTGTAAACAAACGCACAGACAAACAGACGAGCAAACCGCGTCCTATTACTGGGTCTTCAGTACAGACAGTAGTAGTAGTTTACAGACACCGATGAGTTACGATTTTATATTTATAAATTGTTTTTTTTTTCAAAACAATTAAATATTCTTATAGAAAATTGCAATGCAAACTTAAGGTTTTAATATTTTTTACATTAGTAGTCTTAAGATCTTTGCAATCATAATATACATAATATGTTAAAACAAGAACGAAATTCTGTGTAGTAAATAATTCAGTAGTTTAAGCGGGCGAAGCCTCGAGCTGGTGGCTAGTACTGTAATATAATTTTAATTACTATATTAATATTATTCTTTCCAGCTATACTCAACAATTTTATATGATAAAAAGATATTGACCGATAGAGTACCTCTGCCTCTCATATCGTATTGCTTATGCCAAGGTATTTTATTCCATGCGAGAATGATGCACGCTGATGTGTGCCCACAATATATGTTCAAGCTGATGTCAGGAGTTAGTAATGGAAGGTAATTCATTTTTTTTGTTTCACGCTCTATCCCGCATATGGAAGGGAAGGCAGAGGGAACCTAGTGTTCGCCCAAAATCATGACATAACACGGTAACTAACGTTAAGTTAACTAACGAAAACTCTACGCCACGCTTTGTCTTACCAGAGGATTATAATAATTCTTCCCCCTAGTGGGCATCGAACCCAGAAAAATTGCGTTTACAATCAGATCCTGCGCTACAATGGTTATTATTATAAATTTTAATTCATCAGACAGATGTTATAAGCAATAAATCTATATTTTGTTCTTAAAAACTAAATTCGACATTCCATCTTTTTAAAAAAGTCCACGCAACCTTAAAGTCGGCGGATGACTTTTTTTAAAGATCAAACATCATAAAACTATATTACATATAGGTTATACTTTTCCCTTTACAGATCTGAACAAGTATATGCAAATGTAACGAAGCTAGTGACAGATGAATTAGCAAAACGAAGTCTGTAAGAAGAAAGTATAATATTACAAAATGTTGCTGTCTCCATACTGGTTTCGTATATTTTAAGGAAAAAAAGAACCTTTATAAGATCACTTTTTCTCTGTCTGTCTGCCTGTCAGTCTGTCTGCCTGTCAAGAACTTTTATCTCAGGAACGCTTGAAGATACTGTATTGAAGCAAAAATACCTATTTCGACACTATAAAGGGAATCAAAATTAATAAGGTACTTCCAGTTGACCTAGAAATTTTAGCCTTAAATAGGCGGCCAAATTTGATACTAGCTGATTTGATACTGCTAGTTGAAGTGAAACGAAGCTTGAATTTCAGAAAAGGCGTTAGACCTCCAATACGGACCTCCAGTACGGAACCCTCGGGTGACGAGTCCGAATCGCGCTTATTCGATTTTGTTAATAAGTTCCCCCAAGATATTCATGATTATTTTAATAATTATTAAAACAATGAAGTAGGTAAAATAAAGAAAAAAAATAGCGCTCGGACGGTATCCATGGGCGAGGGTTCAAGCCTGCTACTTGCAAATCTTGAATAGTCTAAGTATATAAAAAATTAAATCCAATAAAAAGTAAAACTGAGTTTTTGGCTCGGTGAATATATACATATGTTTTACAAGGTTATTATCGTATGACGTCAAAATAAGTTTAGGTGTAATTAATTTAAAATTGTGTATGGTAAGGGTGTTATATTAAAATGGTGTAACAACGGTGATACTAGTATAAGAAGTAGCTATTAAGAAAAAAAAGACAATAACAAACAAAATACAACAAGAAAAACGAGAAAAACAAGAGAAAAAGCGCCTCGAATTCCCTCTGCCTACCCTGTTCTATCCAAGATATCATGTCTGAAGAGAATGCTGCTGTCTATATAGGACTGGGGCCTATAATCATTGCTTGAAGGTACTTTTGTGATTAAAAAAAAATAAATAAGTCAAGTTGAGGCCGGTCGTGGCGCAGCGGCACGAGGTGTGACTGCAAATCGACTGGTTGTGGGTTCGATCCCCATTCGAGGAGATGAAATATTTACTTAAATTTATATTTCCATTTCTTCGCTCTGGTGTCGAGGTTAAGCGCGGCGTTGAGTTCTGCCACTCAACACGCAATGCCTCCAGAATTCGGCAGAAAGTGGGGAACGGAGTGTCTTAACACTAGGTTCCCTCTGCCTACCCTGCTGTGTGCGGGATACAGCGTGAAGCTAATTTAATTTAATTTATTTTTTAAATAAGTCAAACTATTTGCGGCGTTGACTTGCACCTCACAACACGCAATACCCTAAGAAGTATATAGACAGAAAATAGAGAATGTAAGTGTCTTAATGGGAACGGATTGTCTTGCCACTAGGTTCCCAAGCTTCCTTTGCTTATGTTGCTATGTGCAAAAAAACCTATAATCTCAATCATTCTTTTGTATGGAGAATAAACTTGTAGCTTAAGATAGGTTACAACTATCCATCTTATTAATTTTTATATTAGATTATAACAACTATTACAATTAATTCTGTGATATTTGTTAATATTTTAGTTTTTACCAAAAAATCACAAACTATGTTTTATTATAATAAACTAAACGTCATCAAATATACGCTTTTAATACAAAAAAACAGCTATTTTATTTATTTCTTCACGCTCATTAAATTCCATCTCTGAATAAAAATATAAAGTAATAAAATATTTGTTATTCTATACCTAACTATTATTAAAACAAAATCAAAATACTGTTTAAACTACTGTTACTGTACTGTTTAATAAAATAAAATCGACTGGTTGTGGATTCGATCCCCTACGAGAGAAGATGAAATATTAACTTAATATTTCCGTTTCTTCGCTTCGCTGTCGAGGCTAAGCGCGGCGTTGAGTTCTGCCACTCAACACGCAATGCCTCCAGAACTCTGCGGAAAGTGGGGAACAGAGTGTCTTAACACTAGGGTCCCTCTGCCTACGCTGCTGTGTGCGGGATATAGCATGAACCTAAATTATTTTATATTTATTATAAGTGTAGATTATAAGAGTATTTTTTCGACATGAAGATACCACTACCACCACTTAACTAACTTAACTTAGCTTGAAGCTGTATCCCTATGGGAGTAGCCAGAGAGAACGGGGTGTCAAATGTAACAGTCTTTGCACATCTTTTTCGTCTCGTCCACAGTCCTCAACCAAATATGATCTTAAAATAAATAAATACTTTTTTAAATTTTTAACTTTGTTTTAAATTCAGCGTATTTCTATTCCATTCCATCCGCCACTCATCACGCCTACAAAATCATGGGGTTAGGAAGTATCTAAAGAATGAAGAAGTTCCCGGGTTCCCTCTGTCTATCTTGATATCTGATAAATACAGCGTGCAGCTACAAAAATATATTCATTTTATTCTTAAGGGAAGCAAAACTAAAGTATAAAATAAGAGAACAATCCAGAACCATCGAGATACGAGAGATAAACTCAAAAAAAGGATTGATAGGTGTAGATAAAAAACTTGGAAATAAAACTACTACATTTATTTAAAATACCTAATTAACTGTACTTTTTTTGTTATTTGTATGCCATTTTTTATTGTAGAGTTAGCAAAAGAAGCATTTGTTGTACTTGTAGGTAGTGTTTGGTTTCTCCCCTTCTTTGAAGTGGCACCTAACGGGTTAAGTATTAGAACCTTTTTCAAACCACCCTTGGCCTTTACTGTTGAAGTTAAATAGCCAGAACCAAATCGACATATGGAATCACACTGAAAGTAAATAAAAAATTAAAAATGTAGAGTCGCTGAGTTCCGCCCTTCAAAATTCAATGATTCCAGAATTCGGCAGAAATGGAAGTGTCATTATGGGACCGGAGCTTCTTAAAACTAGGTTCCTAGATTCCCTCCGCCACCATTCTATGTAGAGGATACAGCGTGCTAAAATGTGATAATTTAGAAATCACAGACTACAGTTTCATCTATATGTATACATAACAAAAGGTTTCCGATCTAGAAATACGATTGGTATATTTATTTCAAAATCAGAAGCGCAGTGGCAGAGTGCCTAACTGTACTGTAACGTGTGGCGCGACGGTTTTGGACTCGCTTCGAGTAAGAACCAAACCTAGAACTCCATGTACTCGATATTTATTTTGAAAGATAAAGTGCGGCGTTGAGTTCCAACATTTAAGACAGAAGTTATATCTCGATGCAGTGTGAAGCTTAAAAAATCTAGAATATTTATATCGGAGGTAGGTAGGTCGCTAGCATAATTATAAAGCACCGTAGACCATAACAACACTCATCATCGCCATCAGGCTTGATGAGGTCAAACGTAAGACTATTTCAGTATAAATTATTTTAGTTATTATTATTATTTTCTATCAAATTGCATATCTCAGGCTAGGCCTGGTTATATGAAACAGCACGGGTATATACCAAGTGCTGAATCAGTTCTGGCTGTTATTATAATTCTACATGTATTTAGGATAGCTGCTTTTTGAAGAGTTATGTAAGTAAATTTAGGTAAATCAAGAATATTTAAAGAATTAAGCAAAGCTTTTGGAACTACACCTGTTGTTGATATCACTATTGGAACTATTGTAACATTGTCCATTTTCCATACTCTTTTGATTTCTTGTTGTAATTCTGTATATTTCCGAATTTTTTCACTTATTGTCGATTGTAAATTATTAGTGTTGGGTACTGCAATGTCTATTAAGTATGTATGTTTATTATTCTTATCTACGAATGTTATATCTGGTCTGTTATTGTAAATAGTGTGATCCGTTAAAATGGTTCGATCATAATGTAACGTATAGCTTAGATTTTCTAAAACTGATCTAGGTATATATTTGTAGTATGGTGTATGTGGATCGGACGTAAGCTTAAATTTTAAAACTAGTTTTTGGTGTATAATGTTAACTAATTGATTATGTCTAGGTGTGTAATCGCTTTGTGTTAATGAAATGCAAGCACCGGTAATGTGTTGTATAGTTTCTGGCTTACTCTGACATTTACGACACAAATCATTATCTAGTGTTCTGTCTTTCACAGTATATTTCCTGTAGTTTTTTGTTGTAATAACTTGATCCTGGATCGCTAACATAAAGCCTTCTGTTTCTGTAAATAGTCCACCTAAGCTTAGCCATTTGTTGAATGCATCTTTATCAACGTAATTGTTCTAAATCATTAGGATGTCTGCCATGGAGCTCTTTCTTTTTCCAATTGCTAGTTTTTTCGTCAATTCTATCTTTTTTATTAATTGATTCAGTACTTTCGTTTTTAAGGTTTAATGGTGTAAAGTTGTTGTCTATTGCAATTATGGTTTCGTGTAATTTGCTTTCATTTTTTTTATGATAGAAAAATTGTTTTAAGTTAACAAGTTGTTTGTTGTGTAAATACGTAATATCAATTAACCCTCTTCCCCCAACTTCTCTAGCTAAAGTCACCCGTTCTATGGCAGATTTAGGATGATGAAACCGATTCTGTGTAAGAGTCGTCCTAGTTTTACTTTCTAATTGTTTTATATCTGTGTTTGACCATTTAATGATGCCAAATGAATAGGTAAGTACAGGTATTGCGTATGTATTAAGCGCTTTAAATAAATTTTTACTACACAGTTGTCGTTTACCTAATAAATTAATCCTACTAAAATATTCCTTTTTTAATTTATCTTTTATAGATTTGTGGTCTAATAGGCGCGCTTGATTGTATCCTAAGTATTTATATAGTTCGTTATTATTCATTGCTGTTATACTATCCTGTTCACTAAGTTTATAGTCACCTTCTGTTATTTTACCTTTTACTATATTTAACTTTCTGCACTCGTCTAAGCCAAAAATCATTCGGATATCTGCTGAAAAATTTGTTGTTATGTCTAATAGTTTCACCATATTAGCTTCTTTGCTAGAGTACAATTTTAAGTCATCCATATATAATAAATGGCTAAGCCGATGAAGTGTTTTTCTATTACTTTTTATTTTAAAACCTAATTTCGATATATTTAATAGTTTAGAAAGTGGGTTTAGAGCTACACAAAACCAAAGTAGACTCAAGGAGTCACCTTGAAATATTCATTCCTCTATTAATATTTATTATTCTAGTACTGATATTCACGAAATTTGATTTTAAATGTATTGTTGTCTTCCAATTCTGCATTGTTTTCTTAAGAAAATTTATAATTATAGGGCTTATTTTGTAAATTTCGAATATAGTCTACACCTGGCGCCTTCCAACTATGTGTCTTATTTACTATATTTCTAAATTCTGCTAACTCTATATTTTGGAATTCCATTTCAGTAATAGTTTCTGACTGTATTTTCTCATTATTAATCCATTCAGCGTCCTTGTTGTGTTTTATGCTATGCGTCCATATGTTTTCCCAATAGTTTTGAAATGATTCTGAAGACGGCGGCTGGTGTACCTCAGTTTTGCCCTTCAATTTACGATAAAATTGTTTTTCGTTGAAACTAAATAGTTTGTTATTGTCTTTTCTACTCTGTGCTTTATTATATCGGGCCAATCTATGACATTTGACTGCAAGTTTTTGTTTTAATGTGTCCAGGTATTCAATAATGTGCTTATTGTTATCGTCATGTGAATTGTGCTTTTTTGATTTTTCTAGGATTTTATTAATCTTTTTCATTAAATATTTGCCTCTATTTCCATTTTTATATTGTGTCAGTCTTCCAATATCTCTACGTAATTCATCGATATCTGCTTTTAATCTCATTTGCCACGCAGGTTGAAATTTATTGATTCTATTAGTTTTGTTTTTTACTTCTATATTTAAATATGTCATAATTGTTATAGCCGTACAATATATAAGTGTATGAGTATCAAGTATGCTATCCAAAGTGCTTAGTTTTTCTTGTAATATAGATTTATTAAAAATATTTATAATATAGGATAATTTATAACTACTTCTTAATTTCGGCAAAGATAGACGTGATGTAGGGTCGCTATTTTTATATTTACTTAAATTTTCTTCTAAAATACTTCTAAGTGTTTTTTCACAACATTCGTCTTGTATATGAGATTCGTTTGTTGGTATGTTTTGTGAGTAATTGTTCGGCGCATTTGCTTCGCCAGAGTGTTGATGGACATTAAAAGATACTGTATTAATATTGTTTTGACAATGATTATGTATATCATCAATTAACATGTTACTTGTATTACTATTTTGATTTTGTTCTAGACTAGACTTGACTTCTTCGCGAATAACTTTAATCTCGTCTGGGGAAAGAAATTTATTCCTAGTGATAGCTCTCAGTTGGTCTGATAATCTTTGTTCGGAAACGTTATTATTAGAATATTTATTAGTAAAATGTTGATGCAGTTTTTGACGGTATTGA
>JAATLQ010033942.1:67357-87454 GCA_013421005.1 Heliconius erato x Heliconius himera | reverse complement strand
CAGATTACATTTCGCGTTCCCCGTGACTTTACTTAATTAATTAAATACACTATACACCATTAACACGCTATCATATCAGCCGTTTCGCAACATTATATTATTTTTGTTTGTCATATTTTTTTTAACAGAAGCAATTTCGCTTATTGAGATGGATCTCGTTATCTGGAGGTACGCCTTCGATCAGCTACCGTATGATAATTTTAATGCTTCTAATAAATAAAGGTGTGTAATTTTTTTTCAAATGTTATACTTGTATGTTATATGTATATATTATAGATATATAAATATTATTTTTTGTTTGATTTAAACGTGTTTGCTTTGTGAATAAATTTTGCGGTGAATTTGTTGATGGTGGTGTGATAAGAGTGGGTTTTTTAATTAAAAATGTTCGCGTCTCTCGTTTTGATATGTTGTTTGTGGTTTTGGGTGCATTGGTCAATTTGTAAAGTAGATTTTTGGTAGATCGTTATGGGAAAATGTTGTTTTTCTTTAAATAAATGAATAGTATGCTAGAAAATTTACATTTTCATCTTCTTATATATTTTTTTGTAAATTTTAGCTTTTAGATGTTTGACTAAATGCAAAGATATCGTATTACCTAAAAGTACATACCTATTTTAGGCAGAAATATAAATTGTACATATCACTAAGAAATTCCCAAAGAACTATGTATGTAGCATACAGCGTTCTACTCCGCGTGGTTTGGCTGTATGCTGTCAGTCAGTTGTTCATTAATAGAAGAGTTTTATAAATATAGATTTAAACAGGTCAGGTTAAGTTTAGTATTGTTGCCAATTATAAAAGCGTTTCCCCGGAATATCTTATTGTATGCGAGATACATGAAGCTAAAAAAATCATTCCCCGGGCGAGGATCCCGCTACGATCACGCTTACACTCAGCACTGCACCACAACGATCTCCAAACAATATTAAATAAATATTATCAAAAGATATTTCGTTCAAGATCTGATATATTTTTTATTATTTTTTTCTATGAAATCGTCAAAAAGGTAACATGATTTCTTTGTATTTTAGAAGCTCGTGTAGGTAAATTTTGTACAATCAAGTCATTTTACACGCAACTCGTAAAATAGTTTAATTTTATATTTTAAATCTTATCATTATAATTGTTATTATTAAATTTATTTTGTTCATTAAGTGACATATTTTTTTAATTACACATTTTAAATAAATCTTTCATTTTGTTACTTTAATTAAAGTGTAATAAGTATTGGAGCTGGAGCTTAAATTAAAAGGATGAATTATTTTCATTTCGTCGCTGTGTTCATTCGGACAAAGCGCGGCGTTAAGTTTCGCCAATCAACAGATAATGTTTCGAAAATTGGTCGGGGCGCGGAGAATGAAGAGTCTACACAACACTAGCTTCTCTGCCTATCCTGCTATAAACGAAATATAGTAAAGTGAAAATAAAAAAAATACTTTTTCCTTCACTTGGTTTGCAAGTTTAAGGTACTCTAGGTCCTACTTCTTTGCTAATGGGGGACACCTGTACGGTCATACAATGGAATCTTAAGATATTCGTCGTTTCGGGTCCTCTACTGGACATAGGCCTCCCCCAGGGTGCGCCAGAGCTCCAGATCCTCCGCCTTCCACATTCAATAAACTTAGTCTTATATCAATCAACTAATCGCCATACAAGTGAAAAATACTAATAGCAATAATAGATATTTTTTTCTAGGCTCAAGTTATTTTCACAAAGATATATATACATAGATATAGGTTTCAATATATAATAGTAATTAGTACTTTATCTTAACTTGTATTGAAATGTGTCAGATATCATTTATATTGTTGATTCATTACTATACGTCGATAATAAAAATTATCTCTGTTACTTTTTGCTTAGATATTTGGAATACAGTCTTGGAAACTGTCAGGTCTTTATTATTAGTTTCACGCTATATTCCGTAAAGAGAGGGATAGCCAGACGAAACCTGGGAACCTAATGTTAAGTTCCTTTCAAGTTACTGTCAGATCTGATGGATTAAATTAAAATAAGTTAATCACATCGCCGAGAAGCAAGAGTGAGTTGTAAAAAAGATATGGAGATACCTGAGTTTATTGTACTGCAGGAAATTGGCGTAAGAAACGGTCGATTATAGTGCGCAAAGCGAAATAGGTGTGCGCTGCGAATTAGGCGTGAAAGTGAAAAAAAAGAAAACTTATATTCCCAAATTTCCCATTCACCTTAACCAGAAAAAAATATTCGCACCAATTTTTTCATGGACATTGCTGGTTAAATATCCCACTAATTAGAAATCCAAATTATAAGCAATAAAAAAATATATATATTTCATTAAATAAGCACCTATAGTCATGTATAAAGTTAGACAGTGTCTTTATGCCTTATATACAAAAACATCCTCAATCAGAACTTCAACCCACTACCACCTCAAGCAACCACCACCAACAACACCAGAGTGCAATTCCATGTGTAAAGCATTAATTGATACCATATTTATCCTATAAAGTCTCTTCGTATTTGCATTTCAAACTCGCGCTGCCCGACCCGACCGAGATAGTCCTATCAATACTTATTATCATTTCGTCGGCTGAATCAATTAAAGCCCTGCATAATAATTACTTTGGTGACGTATTAACAAGATTTAACACTCCGCTGTAATGAAGATGTTTTGTGGTTGTGGGATAAAGCGTCGGGATTGCTATGTGTGGTAGGGGAGAGGGGAGAGGTTGGTTTGGTGGTGGGATCGACGGAAGTTGAGGTAAGCTGGTGGTTATTGTAGATTTTCTGAATATTATTTGTTTTTAAAGTGGATTCATTGAAAGTAAATTAATTTAAGGAGATTAAGCAAGGCCGTTTTCGGCGCAGCGTCTGTGGATGGTAGTGAGTTCAATGATTATTTAAGGAAGTAATTATTTTAATTTCCTCACTCGCTTAGCAAAGAAAAGTGTAGGGATCTCGGAAATCAAGTGGAAAACGGAGAGCGCAGTGTCTTATCACTATGTTCCTTCTGTGTACTCTGATATACGTACGGTGTAAAGCAAAAAAGAAGATAAATTAAAATATTTCATTGATCAGAGACATAATAGACTGTTGTGGTTAATTACCAGGTAATTTATTAAGAAAACAAAACTTGAAAAAATAAAAATCTTTTGAATATATTACAAGTATGTACTTGATTTTTTGACTGTAAATGATTGTTGTGGAGTCAAATCTCATAGGAGATACTTTTTAAAACTACGACGTCATGATGATTAATAAATAGAAAATATTTTACTAAAAAAATTTGGTTGGACTTGGGCTAAACTTCAGTACTTTACAGTTTGCAATCAAATATCTCAATAGCACGTGGAAAATAGGAGTTGTTAGATGTAGATAAAAATATCATTTATTTCCGCGATTAGTACACATTTTAAATGAAACAATTGAACAGGATTAATCGTACATTTACTATTATAAATATAAAGTAGTATATTTAGTATTATAAATCCGACGTTCCAAACACTTTGCAGTAGTCCGTGGTCAGACTCACCACGCACTTTACAGACTCGGTTTCAAAAATGGCCAAAAATGGTTCCGATTAGATCGACACTACACAAGATATGTAAAAATATCGTTACTATCCATACGTACAACAAAAGTAAATACACAAATAAACACAACAACTTATAACAACTAAGATTAAACACATCATTCATCAGCTCAACAGAGACCGAGCGGGTCTCGTTATAAACCACCAATCCCACAGACCCACTGTAACCCCAACCTGAACCCATCCAGCTATTTATCTCTGTTCGGAGTGACGTACGAAAATAAACGTAATGTGGTAAGAGAACAATTAATAAAAACACAAAAAGGCAGCCACGCAATAACTCAATAACTGATAGCCAATTACGCTGACCATATAGAGGTATCAGTCACATAGGACTTCGCTGGCACTCTTATCCATTAGCGCCTGAAGCAACTGACGCTGTGTCTTAAATTGTAAAAACAATATACATTTTACTGCTTCACGCTGTATCCCTAAAGGGAAGTCTTAATAGGCACTTAGTGTTAAGACACTCCGTTGCCATTAAGATTTTCCTTCTTCATTTTCGTCGAATTCTTGAAGCATTGCGTGTTGAGTGACGAATTTCAACGCCCAGATTGCCTCGTTACCAGAGCGAAAAACGGGAATCGAACCCGCAATCGCGTTTACACAGTCGCACATCTGTGCCCCCGCACCACGACCGGCCGGCCTGGCCGTTTGATATATAGCATCACTTAGTTTCACCACGCCTACGACGCTGGGGCACAACTGGTCTATATAACTTTACTAAGTGAACAACCGACCTAAAGTGCCCGCGGTATGAATAAAACACATACATAATATTCCAATGAATCTTCTGTTGGTGTTTCTAAAACAAATAACTTAAATCATGTCGTCTACTAAAGGTCGTATAGATATGGAGTAAGGGGTAAGAAGGGGTAAAGAGGGGTACAGGCAATCAACGAGAGAGGATTTACGACGCGCCCGAGGCGGTCAGTTCAGGAGTTTGTCAACGTATAGAGGGCTACAGTGGAATTTTAATCAATGATTATAGAACGTGTAATACTGTTATTGTAAGTGATTATTATTTAATCGATTTGTTTAATATCGATTATGATATAAGTACAAAAAAATGGAATGTTTGATGTAATTGTTGTTTAAATGACTCCACTTAATGAATCCACTTATGGTAATAAAGAAAATTGTTTTAAACAAGGAAAAAAAAAACGATCAAGTGCGATTCAGATTTATCTATCGAGAAATCTGTATAAGCTTTATAATTGTTGGTAATTGGGGCGTACAGTTTATTAAAGTTTAATATTAATTCTAACTTTATATCTGTATAAACTGTATAGACGGACAACAAAGTGGTTCTAGAAGAGTCCTGTTTTTTTTCTGTTTAGGCACACAACCCTAGAAACTGCAACGAACCGATACCTTATATAAAGGTATACTCAAAATTATATTTCTATTATACGGTTTATATTTTTTAAATTAATAAACTAAAGACACATAGTTAAGCTGCTGATTTTTTTCTGACTCTATAACTTTTCACCGAAGTATAATTACACAAAATCATTAAAAAAAAACTCTTGAACCTTTCATTTCTGGACTGATATTTAAAAAAATATATGTTTATACAAAACCAAAAAATAACTTATTGTTGTTGTTGTTGATCAAGTCTTTATTTATAGATTATCAAAAATATACTACTACTTAAACTTAATTAAATATAAAAAAATAAAGCATTTTAATCTCTTAATTTTATATATTTTAAACAATAATCTTTGTCCTAAATTAATGGATTTAATTGTAAATAATTACCTTCCATTTGCGATTACGAGAATAATTTAAGAACCATCATTACTCTGATTTAGTAGATAATAAGTGAATTGAGTATTTTTGGATATTATCGATTAAACCTTTTTCGACTTTACGCTGTACCCCGCGTATATCAGAGTAGACAGAAGAGAAGAGAGAACCTAGGGTTAAAATTCTTCGACCTCTGCTTTCCAAGCTGGCTAAGTTTAACGCCGCACTTTGTCTTGTTACACTGTTATTCAATTTACAGTACTGCGTTGTGTTACGACATCTAACACTCTAAAAGGCTACAAAATAAAGAACGTATGTCATCTATGCCATTGCAATAGTTTAAATCATTAATAAAATAAATTATGATGTTAGTATTTAAATCATTTATTTTTTTGTTATAACGCCTTTTAAATAAGACAACAATTAATAAAATTATTATATTTTTTTTTTGTGAAACTGTATTGACTTTATGTATGTGTAAGTAAGGACTAATGTAATTTCACGCACATAGCAGGGTAGGCAGAGGGAACTTGGGAACTAAGTGTTAAGCGTTCCGATTCCAATAAGACACTTTCTTCCCCCTCTTCCCACCTAATTCTGGAGACAGTACGAGTTGCGTGGCAGAACTCAACGCCGCGCCTCGGTACGAGAGCGAAGAAATGGAAATATTCAATATTTAATTTCATCGAGTGTTTTAATTGTATTCTTGTGTGTGATTTCTCGAATACGTCTAAAATTACATTCATTGGACAGCGTCCAACTGTAAGCGTGATGCTTGTAGGTTCGATACCCACTCGGGAGATTTATCTTTTATAATTATTTTTATTTCTCCGGTCTGGCACACAAAGCGTGGCATAGAGCTTCACTCTGAATTTTAAAAATGGAATGTCTGAACACTACATTCCTCTCTGCCCTTCCTTCTAAACGAGAGGAGCGTAAACCAACTTAAAATATGTAATAATCACGAAAAAAAAGCCAAGTTATATAAAAAAATCTATGTGTTACAATAACAAAAGGCCCAATACAGTATTAGCGATATGATTGCGCCGGCGCCGTATTGTTTAATATTCACGATCCACTACCAGACTTTATTTATACGACTATAGATTAATTAAACCGGGTACATGCCCCATTTACATACGACATGGTGGTTGCATTTGGTGCCGAGTGTGGGCGAAACATCGCGTGTTGCTTTCATACAGCTTTTGTAATAGAACATTTTGCCTTTTACCTTTATTTTAAACAATTTTTTTAAGTCTCGAATGTAATGCATTTGTTAGAAGTAATTAAGTTAGTGTTTGTTTTTTGTATGGATCCGGCTCGAAGGACCATTTTTTTATATTTTTAAGTTTTTTTGTCTGTTATTTCATTTATTTAGTCTGTATTTCATTTTAAAGTGAAGCAACTAGAGCAATGAACTCGTCAAATTCACTGTTAAATGCAATATTTTAATGTTATAATTTTAAACTAAATGTAGAAGTATAAAAATTATATTTTCTTCTTATTATAAAATGGGTAAACTTAAGAAGGATTAAAATTTATTATTTTGTTACTTTAAATCTACAGTCTGTGTGAGGTTATTTTAAATTTCTTTTCTAAATATACTAAGAATAGTTTAAAAATAAATAACCAATTTGGATTTAAATGCTGTGTATATGAAAATAAACTAAAAAACTAAAAAGTTTCAAAACTGATGTAGTTATCGTGGGATAGCGGCGCAGTGTCCGAGTGTAAACGCGACGGTTGTGGCTTTAAATTCTCACTAGGGAGAATGAATTATTATCATTTCTTTCTGGTATTAAGATAAAGCGTGGCGTTGAGCTTTGCGACTCAACTCGCAATGTCTTGAAAATTAGGCGAAAAGTAAGCTATGCAGTGTCTTAGCACTAGGTTCTCGCTGTCTAACCTTCTATGAGGGATAAAACGATTTTTTTTTTTACAACTAAAAATATTGTAACACCTAGATCATCTAAAATATAAAGTGATCTAATCAAAATCCAAAACTATAAAAAATATACTACAAACTATCTTAGGAATATAAGTTTTAGAAATGCTAATAATATACGCAAACGCTACTCTATCAACTCGTAACTGTAATAGCTTATTGTATTGCAATTTATTCCTTCAATTCTCTTGGTGGCGACAGAGACTGTATTAAAATGGTTTTACTTGTGATATTATTTATTGGGCGACAAGCCATTTGATTTGAAAATTCTTTTATGGACTATAAATTATGTATGTATTTTAAAGTACTTTTTTATTGAATTTTATTTTTTTACTTCACATAGCAGGGTAGGTACGGGGAGCTTAGAATATTTATAGGAAATTTTAACATAAAGTTTAGAAACTTCCTTTCTCCTGCATTACTACTCTAACCGTAGGTTGTATCGAAAGATTGACATGATATAATAAAACCTGTGTAGCTTTCCTCGAAAAATAGATTTTCCGCCCAAGTTTCAAGATATTGCAAGTGACGGAACTTAACACCGCGTTTTGTTTACTAGAGTAAGGAAGTGAAAATAATTAAATACAATCGTTCCCCCAACTAACAAATAAACATGTCAGCATTACTGCACTACTGCGCCACGACGACCTCTACAGCTCCCATACATAAAGTATTATTACTGCGAATCTCACTCAAGACAGTTTATGTACTCAAAACGTTGACGTTTACATAAACAAATTATTCAATTATAATTAGCGGCGTTTAGTTCCATTTCATAATATTCGGACAGAACATTAGGGAATTGTGTAATTTTTATTACTTTCACTGATTAAAAAATATATATAATAATATCGAATTACAAGCTTATAAGCTTTCCCGAGCTTTGCCACAAATAATAAGCTTAAAAAAACCAACAATTTCCATAATCGGTTAAATAATCAACATCGTTAGCTGCGCAGGCGCATATAAATATCTCCCTGTAACGAGTGTTGGTCGCCGGCGGCTACCAATGTAATTGCTTTCAAATATATCATATTGTATTTTGTTTATTTAGCGCACCTTTTTGTTAGGTAGCGCCAACATGCCGCCTTGTATCCAATAACTGATATAGTTTTAATTGAAATTATTTTCTTTTATTATGCAATTTATTGGAGAATATGCAAGTTTCACGATTACAGCGTAGCAAGATAGGGACAGGGTATTTAGACACTCCCTTCTCCAATTGGCCCGTTTTTTAAAATATTGTTGAGTGGCGGAACTCAACGCTAAGCTTATGTCTATCTGAGTGAGAGTTGAAAATTAATTAATAAGTAGAGAAGTAGAGATCCAACCCACAACCGACGTGTTTACACTTAGATGATGTCCCATTGTAATTATAGTTTTTTTGATCATTTTTAATTTTCAGATGCGCACATTTAATTTGAACGCAAATATAATATTAGAAAAAGATAAGATTCAAAACAAGTAAAACAAAACAATATAATACGATTAGTTCTTTATGAGTGACGATAATAAATCAAGTCGGACATATGATTGCCACTCGAAAGAAAATTTATATATTTTTAACACATTTGTTTTGCAGGTCCAGTAAAATAAAGTATATGGCTGGGGCTCGTTATGTAACATATTTTCGTAAGCCGAAAAGTGAGTATCGGAGTATCAAGGAGTACCGGGATACAAGCAGAATTCCACCGTCGTGGCCACGATGCCTACAATCCTTAATTTTTTTATGATACCTTCAGAGTTTTTTGAAATTGATAAGCTGACTGATGTAAGTGAGAATAAATATATAATTTTCATGCTTGATTGTTTTTTTAAGTAACAAAATCTTTCAGGTTGACATAAGCGCGATAATAATATAATGAGTGAGTTTAAGTTCCAACTCGCACTTTGCCAATATTTGGGAAACTTTGACCACAATCTTTTTTGGACTATGTTCCGTTTCTACGCAACTTCTATTACTTAAAAGAAGTCGCGTAGAAACTTCTTTTTTCTCGGCTTTGGTTGCCAGTATCTGGCTTCCCACTCACACTATTCAGCGTTGCACGGTCTTTAACATTCTCAGTAATTAGCCTATTAGCTTAAAAATCCTGCATCATGACATCCAGCCCTTGCTTTTTTAGACTAGGGCGCATAACACCAGGCACATACACACCAGGGAAAGTATCTTTCTTTCGACAGCCGTCCCGCAACGTAATTATATCATCATAGACGACGCTCTTGGAGTATAAGCTGACGTAGAGGATAACCTCTACGTCACGGATTCCAAAACTACCTCGAACGAATCAGACCGCCTTCTCATCAAATAGCCTCACATTAAAAAAAAAGAAACTTGCCTCGACCAATAAAGCAATAATAGTCAATTATATCACAAATCTTCAACTCGTATCGTATCGTATCTCAGTAATAGGAGTAATATTTAAATAATTGATAAAAACACAGCTTAAACCACTTTAAAATCGAAGAGGGGCAAAAAAACGACAAACTACAGTACAATTTGGTTATAATTAACTGATCTCCAATTAGGTATATAATGAGCAAAACATAGTGCGCGCCATAAAAGATGGGCCCCATCGTATACCCCTCCAACTACTTTGAAACCACCAATAAACTAGCGACGAAATTTATGACTTATTTGCTCAAATATTTAACTCAAACTGTGTTATTGGTACGTACTGTTATTTACATGTATATTTGTCAAAATTAAGAATCAAAAATTAAGAATGTAGGTATCTACATATTTTATTTGTATAATCATTTAACAGTGTAAACGTACATTTTAAAAAGTCACATTATTTTTTTTCCAGCTTCACCCTTTATCCCGATATATAAGGAGGTAGACAAAGGGCACATAGTGTTAGGATATTCCGTTTACCACTTTGTGCGGAATTTCTGAGGCATTGCGTGTTCAGTGGCGAAACTCTACGCTGCGCTTTTGCCTTAGTAGCAGAGCGAAGATGTAAAAGTATTAATAAATAATAATTCATTTTACCAAGTGAAATAGAGTGAGGCCAGTCGTGGCGCAGCGGTACGAAGTGTGACTGTAAAACTGACTGGTTATGAGTTCGATCCCCACTCGAGGAGATGAAATATTTACTTAAATTTGTCGTGGACAAGCGCGGCGTTGAGTTCTGCCACTCAACAAACAATGCCTCCGGAATTCGGCAGAGAGTGGGGAACGGAGTGTCTTAACACTAGGTTCCCTCTGCTTACCCTGCAGTGTACGGGATACAGCGTGAAGCTGATATATATTATATTATATTTAATTTAAATAGAAACCCACTACTGTCGCGTTACAGCCACACGTTCGTGCCCATGAGCCACGAGGTACCATTAATTGGGTTAGGCTAAGCGTTAGGCGCTAACAAAGCTGTCATAAACAACCGCTCGGCATGACACAGAGTGCACCTTATACGGCGGAGTATAAAATGTGATTTTAATATTAAAAGTCTAAAATATAAAAGGATTTTTTTGGTTTTTAGTAATTTCTAGCATTTTTACATTAAATAGGTGTATAATTTATTGAACATAATTTTTTTAACATATTTTTATTAGGTCAAGTAGTTTTCAAAATAACCGAATTTGACCCACTTGTAATAATTGTGTCATAATGAAACTTGGGAGTTGTAAGTAGCTAATGACAATATCATAGTATGGTATCATCGAGCTGGTTTGGTGGTGGTGATAACATCTGAGTAGTAGAACTATTCAGAGTATATACTAGTAGCGGCGTTGAGTCCTGTCACTCAACACGCAATGCCTCCAGAATTCGGCAGAAAGTGGGGAACGGAGTGTCTTAAGACTGAGTTCCTGCTGTATGCGGGATACAGCGTGAAGCTGGTATGGTACTAGTAGATCACTCGAGCAGAATTGAATTTTGCAGTGTCTTACATAATTGGAAATAAGAAACATAATATAATTTAGTATATGCCATATATATATAAAATTAAATTTTGTTTGTTAATCCATTCTATATTTTTCTCCAGTTAGAGAAATTGCGTATCAGGTGCACCTAAAATAGCTTATTATCTAAGAATATCGAGTAAAACAATATTATTAAAAACATCACCATTCCCCTAAACTGGAACCGAACTCCCCCAGATCAGCTATCTCAATTACTCAACAATGACGTCACAAATTAAAAGACCGTCGTACCTCCGTCTCACCAGCCTTCATAGCAACAAAAAGCCGTAATTATAATATGGTAAATAAAATATAAATAGTTGTTCAAGCGTGCCTCTTAATGCCAAGGATACCTCTACACTACATGTTCTATAGCCATACCGATACTCAAGTATCGTTCGTCGAGATCGCCGTTTGACACGCGCTGACCTATCGGTGAGATTGTGATACGCCCGTCCAAGATCATTTGGGAATCAATAGATTTTTAATAAACCATTTCTATATTTGGAGAGATCATTTTTTTTTCTGTTTGTAGGTATGTCTTTTCGTGTGATAGTGCGTTTGTTGGTTTAACAAGTTTTAGCGTGTTGTCTTGGGTTTACTGCACAGTGTTTATATAAATGTAGACTATAAATATTTGTTGAATGCATTTGTTTTGTAAAGTTGAGTAAAAAAATTAAATTTAATCTGCCACACACGCTGTATTCCGCACACAACAGGGTAGGCAGAGGGAGGGAACCTAGTAAAGACGGTACGTTCCTCATTTACTAAAGTAGAGCTTTTTAAAATTTTAAGTTATAAATTTAAATATGATATTTCTGAGCGATGTATAAGAATTTAAGTTCACTTCATCGTGGTGCAATTAGGTAGGCATAAATATATCCATAACGAACTCTGCTTAAAATATTTAAATACTAGAGAGAAAGGTGGAGAATGGAGTGGTAGTAGAGTTGTTTTATCTACCCAAAAAAATGTTAACTTCCTTTTTTTGTTTCAAAGGCGGCGTTAAGATTTGTCACTTAACAAACAATTTATCGAAAATTGGGCCGACAATGGTATACGAAGTGTCTTTACACTGCCTGCTGTACATATATAGGATACAGCGTGAATAAAAAAATAATATAACGAATAATGCCAGAGTTCACCTTCATATTATATATACAACATACTTATATCTCTTTATAGAAATGATTTATGAAGTTTCACCCGACCTCACGGCACCAACATCGCCAAAAGAGCCCGGCCACCACGGCCAGCGGGGTGGTCGCGGCTTCACATTCGGCCAGCCGATTAAAATATATCGTTCCACGTCGCATCAACTTATGACAATCAAAATAAATGACAAATGAAAACGTTTTTTTAACGCAAGTCATTGCGTTCCTTACGCCAACATACCCCGTCGTCGCTTTGTGTACTAGAGACGAGGTTTTCAATAAAACCACTGGAAGGACAACGCACTCTGTTTTTTTTTTGGGTTCGATATGGAGTTCCCACGCACCTGCTGTGCTGTGGCTAGTGATTGGCCCCGGATACGCCCGGATATATGAGTATTATTGCTTCTTCTAAACTGATATGGGTACTTTTGTATTTTTTTTTTTGGAATTCATAATGCTAAAGTTAATATGTTTTAAATTTTTATTTCTATCTAAAAAACACAAATATATAGAATAGAAAAATATATTCTAAAATTTTTGTGTACATACCTAGAAAGTATGATTATATTATAAACTTAAGATAAATCATATTTTAAGGACAAAGATTAGTAAACAATAAGGAAGCTGCAACTTTTATATTTATCTGTTATAGTAAAAAAAAATACGTCGTTTAATATAATAAAGTTAAATTTATTAAAGTGATATATCAAAGTCATGGCTTCGAATCACAAATAAAGAGAATATATCTCTCAAAAGACTACAAAATATATGTTTTAATAAGTAGCAATGTATGTTATACGTACATGGATATCTAATATAAAGCAATATTAGCTTGACGCTGTATTCTGCATATGAGAGGTAGGCAGAGCGAGTCTCTGTTTTAAGACACTCCGTTTTCCCACTATCCGCACAATGTTTACTTGTTGGTTGGCAGACGCCATACAGCTTTATTATGTAAATAACTAAAATTTGATGATTTGTCGATTGGGATCGAACCCACAACCGTCGTGTTTAGTCAGATGCTGCCTCATTGCTTACATATTACATACTTTAAATAATTTCGGTATACTATAATGCAGCATCACGGCCACACAGCGAGTGGGTCACTATTCACCACATGCCAGCCCCAACTCCGACAAAGACCAGCTCTACATGACATCGGATGACTTAGGAATTTATACATCTATTCATACAGTACCTTTGACCTGTCCAAATTAAGTCTAATTTTTTAGATGATAAATAAAAAAAACGATGGTAAAATAACCGTTTTTTTTTTTCGAGTGATATTATTTTTTTTTCTTTGATTGTTAATTAGTGTTTTCATTATTGATTGTTGGTTAACAGAGAATGATGTTCAGTGATCTAACTGGAAAACATCTGGTTTAAAAGTTTAAATCTCATAATTGATCTTAAATGTCTATAGAAATAAGAAAAAAGGAATATTATTTTCAACAACTGATTTTCTGATTTGATTTTCTTCAAATATACCTATGAAACCTTCAAATATACCTTTAAATGAACATAAATAGATAATAACACATATATAACCATAAATTAAAATAACATACGGAATACATTAACACAGAGTGAACAAGAAGTGATTTTAAAATAATTTTAGTATTTATACACACAAAAATTAATATCATATGAAATATAAAAAAAATACCAAAAATCGTATTAAAAAAATAGCATAGCAATAAAAACGAAAAAAAAATAACTCACTTTGCATAATCTTGTTTACAATAGACCTGCCTGTCCCTGAGGAAGCAGGAAGGGTGTCTGTCGAGCTGCACTGCGCACACGCAGCACCTCAAGCAGCCTGTGTGCCACGCGCCACCACCGACCTCCAGGAGGAAGCGATCAGCTATCGGCTCCCCGCAGGCACAGCAGGTACGGTGCTCCGTCTGTATGGACATAAGTAAATCATAAATAGTACTGCACGGCGTTTAGTTACGCCAGTTAGATTATTGTTAGGTTCTCTTTGCCTGTTGTACCTAGATTCGTAAAGTTAAGTAACCCGGTATTAGTGGTCACATCGAAAAGATTTACATAATGTAATTTAGTCTATCCAACACAAAAATATTTTTTAAATACAAACCACCAGTTCCTGAGATTTGCGTATTAAATCAAAGAATCTCAGAATCTTCAGCTTTATCAGTATACGGAGTGGGATTTAAATTCACGACCACTATGAGGAGTCGGAATCTTTCGATCAAAGATGAGATTGTAATCTGATTTATATTATCAATCTATTTTTATTCACATTTAATTTATATACTTTAAAGATTAATTATTAAACTTACAAATTCGACTATAAATAGTAGTTTATTTTCAGCGATATATTTAAATACACATAATTATAAGGATATTTTTAAATATAAATTTATCGAAACTAATTTAATATTTTCTGGCTATAACTTCATCTCCTTGGATTTAATTAGAATTTATTTTTATTGTTAAACATATTTTTTTCATTTTTCATATACAATATGTAGTTACTTCGAGGTGGCTACGCGGGCAAAGTCGCAGGTGAAATTGCTAGGTAGATTATAATACAAGATTTCAAAGACTTAGTAATATAAAGCACGACATTGAGCTTCTCAAATTGTAATTTTTGTGTCCTGTAAACGAATCTCATGAGCACAAGAGAAATTTGACGAAAATTACAGAACAGAGTGACATATCACTAAATTCTGCTATTTCTCTTCCTATTCGTCGTTTTCTTCATTACTGAAGTCGTGTCCGTTCTGGTGGCAACTGGTGGTAGCGTTGATGGGATGCTTCCTAACCACCACATACACAATGTACAGTTTGCCTTAAACCATCAGTAATGAGAAGTCCAGTATACTCTTTGAAGACGTTCTGATGCCGTCAATCAATACCCCGGCTGAATCGGCCCAGGTCTAGGTCTTCTACCGTATACTCTTTCCAATACTTTGTCGAGATTATGATCATAACTTTGTGAGTTGTACATTTTGAAATGGCCAAACAAAAGCATTTCAGGTACGCACACCACCACACACAAAATAATGAAATAATAACAGCTTCCATACTCCACGGCCCATACATTCATTTGTTGTAAGTATTGTAAATTCGAATCCGACATGTGTCGCGCACAGGGGGTGTGACTGCTCGAGTGTAATCTAATAGAGGCGTTGCGTAAATATCACACACCCCAGCCCTTTGAATTATAACGAATTGATTTAATCTAATATTTGCTACGTGACAGAAATAAAATGTTTGTTTGTTTGTTTATTTGTTCTAACTTAAAATGTAGTATTTTTTATTGATATGAAGTTCTTCGTTCGTTCTGTTTTTTATTTTGTGGCGTTTAGGCGTGACAGTTGAGAACAGTTTATTTAGCTGTAGTCACAAAGAATGGAGAAGACATGGTGAAGATTAGGCAATTAAATATAGAGGAAGTAACTTAAAAGACTGGACTGATAGTATTAATATAGGAGGCTTAATTAGAAAGTCCAGCGTCTGAAGAAAATTGTATCATAAAATCTCTATGGTAAAACTACATAAACACAAAGTGTTAGCGTAATGTACTTATTACTTTTAAGTTGAATTTCGTAATTTTTTATTTGTTGTCTAGTTTACATTGATTTTCGTTGACATTTGACCAGTTTTATGAATTAATTCCTTGTAGGGTTAATATTTTTTAGCTTCACGTTGGATCCCGCTCATAACAAGGTAGGCAGAGAGGACCTGGGCACCTACTGTTAACAGTCCGTTTCCACTACGACACTTCAGTTCTTTCCAGCGAATTCTGGAAGCATCGCGTTTTGGTCCGCGGAACTCAACGTCCCGCTTTACCCCGTTACCAAAGCAAGGAAAGGAAAATACGAAATATTTAATTTTGCCGAGTGGGTATCGAACCCACAACCTATCACTTTTACAGCCTCTATATTACAATGTATCTAAAATACTTCTATTTAAGTACAGACACGAAGGTATACCCGCAAATGAACTTTGACATCGTAAATAAGACGTATAATGTAATTAGTATGATTACTGAGCTGCTGGTAGCCGCCTCCTAATAATGTTTACTTTAGAAATTCCAGTTTCTATGTAAATAAATTCTAGTTACATATAAGTAGGTCGATGTATATTCATATAGGCTAGTAATTTTTTTTTTATATTAATTTAAATTTTTATGTTAATAGGCACAGGGTATGTGAACGCGACGGTTGAGGATTCGATTCACATTCGGAGGAGTGAATTGTACGTACCTAGAGGTGCATAATACGGCGTTGAACTCCGCTACAAAACGTTGCTTTCGAACTCTACTTAAGTCTCTGAAAAGGTGGAAAGTGAGGAAAGGAATGTCATAACACTTGGTTGCCGTTTTTTACAGCTTCACATTGTATTCCGTATAGGCAAAGGGGGAACCTGCTAACCTAGTATTAAGACACTCTGTTCTCTATTTTCCGCCAAAACCTTGAGGCAAAGCAAATCAATGGTATTTAATATTTTCATTTTCTCGCTCCAGAGCAAGTTCGTTCTCATTTCTAGTGGGAATCGAACCTACAAGCGCTCACGTTTTACAGCTACACTCCTGTGCCCCTGGGTCACGACTGGCCTAGAACTAATATCATAAAATTTAACATAACACTCCAAAATCAAATAAACACAACTACTTCACAATATCATATATCCACTATAGAAATGAACGCAAAAACTCAATCCATAGATAGACACCGTGTAAAAACGATTGAACTACCGTCAAGGGGTACAATGTCCCCTTACAAATTCAACACTCAATGACTGACTTGTAACACCCGGCAAATAATAACAAATAAAATAATATTAATGTTTAGAACCGCGCCTTACCCCAGCAGTGCGGTAATAAAATATACCGCAGTCATTCAGCAGTCAGTTCATATGCATGTAAGGGACAAAGGATTTTGGGAACTATCGAAATGTGTATAACAAATTTCTTGTATTGACACCTTAGTGGCTTAGTGGGATTGTAATGGTTGTAAGTTCGATTCTGATTAATTAGTGTTTTGGCTTTCGTGGCGCAGTAGTGGAACGTGTGACTGTAATACTGCAATATCGACGGTTGTGGGCTAGATTTCTACTCGGGAGAATAAATTATTTTAATTTAATCGCTTTGGTAAAACACGACCTGAACCAGTACAGCGTTGAACCAGAGCTCAACGCCGTGCTCGCTGGTGTTCTACCAGAGCGAACCCGACGTTGAGCTCTGCTAAACTTTTTTACTATTAGTTTTCCTCTGCATATGCTGGATATAGCTTGAAACTAAATAAAAATTTTTGATTGATAGTGAATATGGTCGGATAAATATAGATTAGTATTCTTATTTTTAATTCTTGTAAATTACAATCAAACAAAACATTTATAGGTCAAGAACACCAATAAACATTTAATTGATCATTAAAATCTTATAAACGCCTGCATTAACAGCGATTAACGCTAAATGACATCTCAGAGTGTGGCCCACCGGTTACAGGATAACAAAAGGTGTGACAACAAAACAATCAACGCTACCTAAACAAATGTTGACACAGTTTAAGTAAAAAAGATACTCCTTTATATGTATTTGCATAATTTTAGACAAACCCCTTTTAAATGACGCGTTAAATACTTCTAAACAACATTATTATACAAGAGTAGGTTGTATGCCATAGAAACATAAGGCGACGGGAGGCGCCACCGGGGCGCCTTTTCTGCTTCATTTTTTTAACTTCACCGTATTGGAAATAAATGTATAGTGTTAAAATCCGTTCTATATATTCTAGTTATTTTAGAGATATTGCGTGTTCAACGGAACTCAACGCCGTGGTTTGTCTTACTACATTAACTTCGCATATCTCCTTAAAAAAATAGATACCTAGTGTTGAGACACTTTGGTTCTAATTGCCTGTAAAATTCTTGTTTTAGCATCACACTGTATCTAGGGAAGTTAGTATTAAGACACTCTGTTTCTAACATTCCGCCCAATTTTCCATACACTCCGTTTTAAGTGGCAAAACTCAACCCCGCGCTTCCACTTCCAACCACAGCAGCAAGCAAATGAAAAATATCACACCCCCAATTGAAAATCGAATCGAAAACTGTCACCTTTAAAGATACACCAGTAACACCTCCAAAAAATCAAATTCAAAACCCATAATACACTACCAAATCTCAAATCAATAAATAATATTAACACTATAAACTGCAAAACATATGGATATTGATGCGGTGGATCATTTACAAAAGTTGTCACTTCAAAATGATGGCTTAGTCACAATGGGAGTGACATTGGTATCTAATAACGGTTAAACAACAATGCGTGTTGCAAGTAGCGACTGTATTGTATTATTTGGGCGTGACGGCTGTGAATGGGAATGGAGATTTAGTGTCGGGACACTCTTTTGTCCGTTGAGTATCCGGGAATCGGGGGTTTCTTGATAAAATTGTTGTTAGATGTTAGTAAGTTAGCGCTAAGATTATTGTAATATGTATATTGTTTTATATATATTTTCTTTTTATAAGTATTTTGTTAATTAGGAGTTAAAATATACGGCTATATATTATAATTGAGTTAAATAAATTTCATACATTTTTTTAGCTTCACCCTATAGCAGAGTACTCAAAAGAAACAGATTTACCAAAGTGACTAAATGAAAACAACGCATTCTCTCGAGAGGAAATCGAACCCGCAGTCATTACGCTTACAGTCAGATGCTGTGCTGCTGGGCTACCTTTAAAACATGTAATTTTATATAAATAAGTCTAAAAAGACAATTAATTATCTATAAGTAAAATTCTAAATGATTCCCCTTTTTTATAATTTTAGTGTTAATAATATAAAATTTCAATTAAAAGTAAAAATATAGTATACAATATTGGATTTTAAATAAATTTCAAACAAAAAGCAATAATGTTGCAATATAAAAAAAAATAGAAACACATCCAATAGTCCATCTACGAAGACAATTTATGTGACTCAACTCTATTATAGAATAAGGAAACGGGTTCGCTTTAATCAGCTGCCATAATAAATTTGTCGAGTGATTTGGTTTAAATTGGAATCGGTCAATCGTTTTTTCGATTTGAGTAAATTATTCATTTTATCCTTTACTTCTTGCTAAATTTAGATATATTAAATGTTGTGGTGGAACTCAACGCTGTACTTTGTCTAGTTAAATAAGCAAAATATCTTAAAGTAGCTTCACGAATTTTCTCGCACAGTATTATTAATTATAACATTATCAATAATTCACTTCTCCGAGTAAATCGAATCTATAACCACCACATGTTTCAGTTACTATTCCACTGTGCCACAATTACCTTTCAATTTTTTTATAGGTAATCTGGGAACCTAATGTTAAGATATGACACTTCATTCTTATTTAGACACTTCCGTTTCCCACTTTGCGCCGAATTTTGGAGGTATTGCGTGCTGAGTGTCAGAGTTCAACGCCGCGCTTTGTCACATCACAAGACCGAAGAAATGAAAATGAAATATTACGCCTCATTTTTAATTTCATTTTCATTTCTTATATTTCTTACATCTCTAGCTACACATCCACTCGATAACGTCGGTATACACAAAAAAGATCGCTTTGAAACTATTGAATACGCACCCACTACACTATACTTAATCTTTTTAACCCATTTATCATTTTCAGCCGATAAAAATACCATAGAGATCTACCTAACAATAAGATACACGCTCCTCATACCTGATACGAGACCGAAAGTCAATTATATTCAAATATAAATCGGATTTGCAAAGGTAAGCCGGGTACAATGGT